>LUCW03002063.1:0-47149 GCA_001586965.3 Sphaeroforma sirkka | reverse complement strand
TCATATGCACATGTATTATATATATATATTATTGTATATGTTTGTATATATATATATATATGTGTGTGTGTCTGTGAGTGAGCAACCTTCTGTTCAATTTAGAAATCTGATATATGGGTTGTGTATATGTATATATATATATTGATATGTAGACATTTTTTATATTTACGAACATATGTTTACTTGTGTATATATACATGTTTGTACTTTATCTAATGTGTTTGTCGTATACTTTTCACTGGTGTTTCAATACAGCCTTGTACCCGTACGGTATTCACTGTTGAAAAGTCTATTTTAGGATAGGGAGCGAAAGTATGCAGTATAATTATTTTGTTCGACATATCACGGTCGTACATTGACAACAAATCATAGCATCGCCGTCAATAAATGGTTGCTATTTGAAGCTGGATTTCGAACAAAATATACCCTAAAGTATATCTCCTAATTTGTTCTATATTTGCACGACGTCGTTTCACTCGGTACGCACAGCTGTAGAGTTGTTCGTAACCTTGTACTGATATCGGGATTCTCTTTCACTCGAAACTGAGGTTAGTTGATTTAGTAATGGTCCTCGTTGGATACGCAGCAACTGGACTCGCGGCACTTCTGAAAAACACCGAATTTGTAGCATTCTGGTTTCTTCTCCTCGGATATGTCAGTGGTCTATCGGCAGCATAGGTATCCATCGTCTCAAACCCCAAAATCTTCGTCACAAGTGTATGCCTCGTATCCCTACTTTCCTGACTTCTTGTAGTGATTGTCCTCCTCAATAACAAGCTTTATTGGGCATGACATCAAATATTCGGGTAGTTCCTCTTCAGGTATACAGTATTAATCCTCACTGCAGAAAGGAATATCTTCATAGTCATCGGTCTTCTCTGACCTTCATTCCTTGGGGAAGTTCATAATCTCATTTGCTGTAGCATTGCAGACATAGTTGTCGAAGTATGCTACGTCGATTGTGATTCTGCAGGCAAAGGTCGGAGTTGGCATGAGAGGTGGTGTGGGCATAGGGATGAAACCAGTTGCGGTGACAGGTACGGTCGCAGTCTCGTGGAGGAGGAAACAGGAGGCTTAGGCTTATTTTCACAGCAGTTGCGCGGCGTGCACTTGGAGATGCCATACCAGCACTGTCCACTCTACTGGCAGCACTCAAAATCACTCTTGTCAAGTTTCTGGTGCCTGTCACAGGAGTTGATCCTTCTCGACGCAAGAGATAGGCTCTCTCAGGGGAGGCACTACTACTGGGTGAAACATGGCGGGGGCTCATGGCAGACGCAGCGCAACAGAAGGCAGCAAGTGCAATAACCAATTTCATCTCTATTAGTTGTTTTCACTTCAATAGTTAAGTGTGAGATGATATGTGCCGCCCAGTTTCTCAATTTATACAGATGCGATAGTAACTGTGGAATCATCCCTGTCGATTGGGCATACATAAGTTAAATCAAAGAAGCAATATTGCACAATGCTCTTTTCCGTTGATACGCTACTAATTATCAAGCCATAAATATCTAGATGACATATATTATGTAATGTAAGCATCACAAAATCTAAATGTGGGCACCGTGCTCGTATAATTAAATTCGTATCGCAAACCTACGACATATACTTTTGTACTAGAATAGCAACTCGGATTCGCATAGGCCATGTCATAGTGCATACTAATCAATTCAAATCAACAACACCGTCGAATACACGTGTGTGGAGTTCTCGAAAAGCAATACGAACTTTCTTTTTTCATTACTTATAAAATTCATGACCTACATCACTTCAGCGACTCCGAAAATCACTGAAAATGTGATGCTTGTTTCGTGGTATTTGTATTTTGTGCTCCCAAAATGCTTTTGCAATAGATTAAATACCTGATATTCTATTAGGATTGGTTAACGTTTAAAACCGATATTAATTTCAAACGCATTACCCATTCATGATTCACCCCATTAGACCAATACACATAGTTCTAACTTAAACTTTTACGGCATCTCACATTGTTAGATACACAAATACACGCCGGTGAGATCTCGTCTTCAGGGCAGTTCAGGGCTTCAGCCTTCAGCTTTCAGGAATCAGGCTTCAGTCCACAATCCCTTCCGTGGTCAGCTGTGACTTGTGAGGCGTGAGCTCACCGTCCTCGTGTCCTCGGCGCCTCCAGCCCTCCACAGTCCACAGTCCACAGTCCACAGACTCCTTTCATGATGTCCATCACTATACATATATGTATTCTGCCAAGAAAGTGAAACGGTCAGAGCACAGTGAGCGAGTCAGAGACTAAGAGACTCAGTCTCAGACTCTCAAGAGTCATCCTCAGTTCTCCACTCTCCAGAGTCCAGAGTCCAGAGTCCAGGATCCATAGTCCTCTGGGTCCTGAGTCCTCTGAGTTGAAAGTTCAGTAGTTCACTTTTCGGTCCTAAATAAAATAAATACACGCTGTCGAATGTCTAGTAAATAAAATCCAATAGTAATATGTAGATAAGACCTTTTCCTCTCGTCGTTCGGCTATTAGAGAGAGATGATACCACTGTACAAGTGTACATACAAGTGTACAACTGTACATACCAGATATGTACATTGATACTAAATAAAGAGTAATGATTGATTCACACGTCCTTCGGACGTTAGTTCGATCCCCTATATTTTAGTCTCCTTCTCTTTCTAGAGAGAGGGTCATTTTCACACAAAATACTTCGGATGAACGGCCGCAGTAGAATGAAACAACTCGAGCAAACATAAACGCAGGTTTATGGAACTAATGAACAAATGTATGCTTGAAGAGTTGGACTGCGCTTGTGCACAACACCGACTGACACGCATGTACAGTGCCCAAGTGTTTATTCTTTTTCATGCTTTTTGTATATTATACATATGTTGTTGTTTTGTTGTGAACAAAATACAGTATTGTCCATATTTACTATCATACTCATAGCCTTATAAATTGAATATTAAACAAATTATTATTAAAAAATAAATGTAACAGAATATAAAAAAAGTGGAAATATTCCATATACTGAAAAACCTAGAGAGGTGTACAATGGCTGTACACTGATGATATCGTATTGCCTTTGACTGTACACAGAATATCGTATCGTCTTTGGATACATAGCTCTTTTCGTAGGATTCTAGTGTGAACAAAGGATTAGTGTCACAGTGATATTTCCATATGCAATGAACATCTGCCGTACCTTTATTTGTGAGTTCCTTAGCTTTTAAGATTATACCAGGAGAAATTAAGTCTATATACATGTATAAAGTTCGGTCACTACGCACAACATGCGCGGTCCACATCATCCCCTGGGTGTATGATAGGCACACAACTGATGGTCGCAAGGAGGTAATTCATGGTCACAGCCAAAATGACTACCACAAACGATCTAAGTCCGCATCCCTACGTTTGGTACACATAAGCCCTGGCACCAGAGCAAAGCTCATTTGGTACTGAAGGGAACAAGAACAGGGATTCAGATCAACCTCTTGGATATTTTAAAAATATGCAGGTTTGGGGAAGGTGTAGCTTCACTACAGAGTCAACTCGTAGATCCGTTTTCCGTGACCCCATATTTGGATCGTGCTCCATGACGCCTATCCAATGGCGGCGGCCAGAATCTCAGCGACGGTCTCATCTGTGCTGCGAACTGCAGTTGAATAGATGAATACAATATTGAGTTTCGCAGACAAGGTCAGCTTTGAGATGGATACGGTTTGTCTCCTGACGCGAGCAGTTCATCCTTCGATACCTACATCAAGATTGATAGCGAAGGTCTTCCGCAGGATTACATATATGAGCACCTAAACCCTTTGCGTTACCATGGTTCCTGATGCACAAGACACTATGCATAACCCTTGCGTAGAGTGATCTTAGATACCTCGGGACAAAAAATACATACAAGCGATTGAAAACACCATAGCTTACCTCCAAGCTGCATGGTAACGCCACTTCCCAGTTGGAATGCCAGACGCGCTCTGATGAGTGTCTTATGGCTGCCCCGGAAAAACCCAGCCAAGAGCAGTGTGTGTGTGTTGGCGCCATCATTGACCTACGAAATTAGTAAATTGAGAAGTTACATACGAGATTCAGCATATGGACAAGTATCAATTAGTGAACAATCTGGATATAAAAAGCATAGTTAATATTCACATATGGCATTGAATATATAAACGCGTCGCAGATTAGCATTCGCAACAATGTTACAGCAAAGGCGAATAATTCCGAGTGCTACATATATACATATATATGAAGATATATATATATATATATACATTTATATATATACAAATATATATACATACATATACATATACATACATATACTTATATATATATATATATATATATATATATATATGTGTGTGTGTGTGTGTGCGTGAGTGGGTGAGTGAGTGAGAGTGTGAGAGCGTGTATACGTGTGAGTGTTCATGTTAACCATAAAACCATTCATGTATCTACCTTAATACATAGACATGTAAGAAAAAGATTCATATTCTTTCACGTACAAATTTAAATGGTAAGAGAAACCATGTGTTTATGTCTGTGCTTATGCCACAGATGACATACCTTGTCTGTGCGATCACAAGGGTACATGCCCAAGAACCCAATAATGCTCTCCACAGCCTCTTCTAGACTCTTTATAGAAGATAGTTCGAACACATCAGACACCTCTGATTCCTCACCCAGCTCTTCCCAGCCATCGCCAAAGTTCGGTACATTAACGGGTAGCACGTGGTCGGCGGCGGTGAGGTCGAGCTCTTCGATCTACAAAAGGCAAAAAAGGACAAAGGATTAGACTAAACAGCCAAATATCAAATGTGCTCGAAAGCTATCTATGGATTTCGCTGCGGCTGAAATATACATACATATATATACATATATATATATATATATATATATATATATGTGTGTGTGTGGTGTATTTGTGTGTGTTTGTGCGTGCGTGTATGTGTATTTAAGTATATATGTATGTTTGTACTTATATATGTATGTATGTATGTATGTATGTATGTATGTATGTATATATATATATATATATGAAGTATTTGACTATCATATCTTCGACTTACCTCGTACTCGTCCTCATAGCCCTGTTCATCATCTGGCTCACCCGTCTGAGGATCACAGTCCAGTACGTTGAACTTAAGCGTATTCGTGAAAGTACCAGCCACTACTGTGGGATCTTCAGGCAGATTCATGGCCACGTATGCAATCTATATGGAGAAGGGAACAACCATTCAATGATTGGAAACATATAATTGAGACTTCGTTCCTGAAGTTGGCCACAAACACATATACTAAATATAGCCATGTATGGACCAATCACGCTCATCCGTCACATGCCTGTCCACAACAGAAGCGAGCATGTATACAGACATATATACTTATGTACGCAGGCTCGCACACTGCCGAATACACACTATGTCCCACACCTATCCACATAGACACTAGCACATATACCTGTGACATAGACACTAGCACACATACCTGTGACACAGACACTAGCACATATACCTGTGACATAGACACTAGCACACATACCTGTGACATAGACACTAGCACACATACCTGTGACATAGACACTAGCACACATACTTGAGACATAGACACTAGCACATACATGTGACATAGACACTAGCACACATACCTGTGACATAGACACTAGCACACATACCTGTGAGCTATGGCAAAAGAAACGATGCACGAGTATGACAATACTTGCACACCCACTCAACCGCGCCATCGCCCTCAATCATCAGCGAAAGTGACGACCACTGACACATCCACAGGCAAGCATGTAAAAAAATGTCCATAGGACTCACTACACACACCCATTCGCAACAATGAACACATCCCTGTAAATGTACAAACAGTAACAATAAACTCACCCCTGTATATATACAAACAGCAACAATAAACTCATCCCTGTATATGTACAAACAGCAACAATAAACTCACCCCTGCACATGTACAAACAGTAACAATGAACTCACCCCTGCACATATACAAACAGTAACAATAAACACACCTCTGCACATGTACACACAGTTCAGCGTACATACATACCTGTAAGTCGTCGTAAGCCAGCACGGGGATGTCGATACTACAGATCTGCTCAAACTCGCCATCGCCCTCCACCACCACCGACACATCCTCCAGGCGCTGGTCATTCAGTGTGTTGCGGCAGTTATACTGCAGCACCAGATGGTCATTGAACAAGTGCTTGACACACGTCACCACGTACTCGGTCTCGCTTTCGGTGAGCGGCACCGCCTGGGAGGACTTGAAAACGGGACCGAACGAGGCGAATTCCGGGATCTTTGCCAGCTCCTCGGAGTAGATCTCCTGCTGCGACTTCTTGTTGTCGGTCTTCTTGGCTCGCGTCTCTGCTCCAGGCTGTGAATGGGTGCAAAGGATCCGGTATTTAAAAAACTACGTCGGTTTGATTTTTGGCGGGAATGGTTAAATAGGGACTAATATCTCAGTTGTTGACAAACAGAGAGGGATATTGGCGTCAATGGGTTTTCGGTGACAATGGCAGCAAAGAATCGAGGGGCAGGTCAAGATATATAGCCTCCGATAAGACGGATAACAAACATACAAAACATGAGTCATACTTCAGTATGGAGGGATACGCATGACAACGCGTTAATATTCAGAAATACCCGTCAACTAAGGTGCAATCCAGTAACAAACCAATACGAAAAGCCGACAAGGAGACAGCACAAAATGGACACTCAAAAATGTTCCCGACACATAAGAAACACCCCGGGGGTAACACGAATATATGCCATGCAAATAAGACATGCACGATACACCTCTATGTGGTATACGATGCTATAGGTATACATATATATATACATATGCATATATATATATATATATACATATGCATATACATATACATGCATGCATACATACATTCATGCATATATGCATACATACACACATACATTTATACATACATATATATATACCACTTAGCTCCAGTGTCTTACCTTGCCACCAGCCACAGATCCTGCGCGAGAGGCTGCGCTAGGTACATTGGACACAATGGGTACGCGCTTGAGGTCGAAGGCACCTTCGGCGGACGCACCCTGGGCAATATATTCCACCAACTGGCGTTCCAGGCCGGCCAGCGACACTTGTAACTCATCGACAATGAGCTTCTTGGCGTTCTGCTTCTCCTTGGTGAGCATTTTGAGATAGAACGTGGCTCTGTCGCGTACTTCGTCGTCGTCGTCGTATTGGCAACGGGACAGGAGGATCACAATAGACTCGGTCAGCTCCTCACAGCTCACCTGTGTGGGAGTGTGGAGGCAAGTTTTGATCAGGGTGTGGGTTAGAGCGGTGGGGAGACGTATGGTATACATCGACATGGGTAAAGCTGGAGGATAATGGTCAGGCAGGAGCAGAATTGATTCATTGAGCTAGGCTCGGCTTAGCTGTAGAGTCTTGTAAGCAGGTACACATGGACACATTGGTTAGAGACGAACTAGTGGTGATTGCTATGAGTAGCCCAAAGTGGATCCCCATGGATCCAGTGTGCTTGCCATAGCTTGCCTGCGCATGTATAAGCCGAGCATTGATGGAGAAATGATATCTTGAAGGTTTTGCGAGTGTCCTGGAATAGATCGGGATAGATATTATCGGAAAAATCACATTTTTTTTTGGATATTCATGCACATTATCAGTGCCTCCTACATCATCACACATAGACCAGACATGACCGAGCTCCACCCGCTACAAACTTGTTCAGAGCGCTCGTGGCTGTAACCTCTGCAGCCGCGTTCTCAAGCACCCCACGGCTACAGATGTACCGGGCAAGGCTTGAGGGGTTTGTCAGCATATCTGCATATATAACATACATGCACATGCACACGTAGGTACGTACAAGTGTCACAGACTACCTTCATGCCTAGAAAATAGATACTCCCTATCCATATACCATACACTTGGCCAGAGCGCTCTAGGCGACAGCCCATACAACAGCGTGCTACGGAAACACGCGGTCGTAGAAGCAGCGTGATAGAGAAGGTCAATCATACACACATACATATAAACACTGTTAAAGGATATATATAAACACTGTCAAATGGTATAAAAATAAACTGTCAAAGGCATACGATCTGTGCATGCTTCCTAACTGCTTACCCCGAACTTGGCCAAAGCGCTCACTGCAGCAGCCCTAACACTCGCGTTCTCCAGGATCACACGGTTGTAGATGTACCGAATAAATCGTGAGGGATTGGGCATGCTCGGGCCTTGTTCACCCAGGATATGCAGCACGTGCGTCGAGAGACTCTGGAACTCGCAGTCTTCGATGAACTCGCACAGGTGAGACAGACCCGATTCACGTGCCTGTTGAAGTGCCGGGTGAGAAACGGGGGTTTAATCTTACGCACTTGCGATGGAAGGGAGGGTAGGGTCTCGGCAACGTGTAGGTAAAAGTGGTGGGTAGAATAGGTACATACCTGGGTTTGTACGCGGGTGGGTTGGTTAAAGAATATGTAGGTAGACGGGGTGGGATTAAGGAATAGGCATAGGTAGAAACGGGGGTCTATGTACCGATTTCAATGTTGCGAGCGGGAGGAACGGCTGGTGATTATATGATAACAGAATTACCTGTAAATAGCTACACTCTGGTGGGAAAATATACTTATACATACATATTGCCACATCCCAAATAAAGTGATCTACGTATAGATTTTTCTTACGTATACGTGCATACACCACTGACGGGTGAACACGCGGCAAAGGTCGCAGCCGCTGGAGACTTCGGATATGTACGACCTCCCCGATTCGAGTATGTGTCAAATCAGGCCAGTGAACAGCACACCTAGTGCACCAACTAGCAAAGTACTTCGTGACTACATACACCACACATAATGGACAAGTTTCCAGCTATTCTCTGGGGGCAGACCATCCAGGCGTCTTGCATGATATACGGGAGCCACCAGAAGTGCCTGTGTGCAACTATGCATGAACGGCAGCTCAGGTATACGTGCACTCTTCAGCTGTGACACAGATAGCGGTAAAGGGTCTCGCGTCTGCCAAACTAACTGATAAGCAAATCACATGAACCAGACACAGCTGTGCTTCCTCTGCCTATGTGGTGATACGGAGACATACCTACACTATTCAACGCTACTCACCTCAGGGATCTCTCCAATGATATCCACGAGCGTATCCACAATAGCCTTCTTGTATTCAAAGCCACCTTCGTCACGCAACACACTGGATAGGAAACCCATCATCAGCATCTGCTTGGACGGGAACTTGAGACAAAGAGCCCGGATAGCGTCCACCACGACCACCTTGAACTCGTCACTGATTTCGCTCATGAACCCAGAGATCTGCTTCATGAGACGGTCCACGGTGTTCTCGGAGCCGGTTTTGAGTAGTGTGGTAATGGCCAGCGTGGCGATGGAGCGATCTGTAGCAAAGAATAGGCGATGAATAATAATCAACATATATATATATATATATATATATATATATATATATATATATATATATGGGTGTGTGTGTGTGTGTGTTTGTGTGTGCGTGTGTGAGTGCGCACACGTCTATACATCATACACGCCACATACTCTGATCGGTGATGAGGTTCTCCATGTCCAAATTGCAAGGCGTCACCGCCAGGGGATGGTTGATGGCGATGTTGCTGAGGTTCCTAATCGCTGCGAATCGCAGCGTAGCCTTGGGCGAAGAAAGGAACAACTGCAATACGCTGATAGCCGGTTGTAGCTCACGCGCAGTCACATCTGGGAGGTTGCAGATGGCGCGAGCAGCCTCGTAGATGACCATCTCACTCTTGTGGCGCAAGCTGATCTCCAGGTAGTCGTAAAAGGTCCTGTGTACGGAGGGTGTGTTTATGTATGATAGTTATAAACATGTATTTTGTGTGTATGTAGGTATAAGTTTGTCACGTAGATCACCGACTCCCTCTTGTGACGCAGACTGATATCCGAGCAGTTTCGGACTTATGGGTGGCGAGTGTGCGTATTGCATATATAGACAGATGTACTTAGATGTATAGCAAAACGGAGTTAACGTTATATAAACAAATGTGCATGTGTGTGTGTGTGTGATTGTGTGTGTGTGTGTGTGCGTGCGTGTGCATGTGTATGCGTTTGTGTGTATGTGTATATGTAAGCGTGTGAATGTGTGTTTCTGTATGTGCGCGCGCGCGTGTGTATCATCGATCTCTCATACATACCTACCTGCGAGCAGAGGATCGGTATCGTCTTCCATGCACTTCTTTACGAAGCGGATGAGGAGGCACGTGGCATAGCTGGAACGTACAGAGCCGCGCATGAGCGTCTGCACCAGTTTGGACACAGCCAGACGATCCTTCTCTTTGAGCTTATATAATAGACCCAGGGCATGGTATTGAACCTGTATACACGCGAGACAATGTGCAAAGAAGTCTTAGAGGGATGCGTGCTTCTGTACGGTAGTGTTTTAAAGATATGGACCATTTTCCTGCGTACACGCTGGCTAAGGTATCGAACGAACGCCGAAATACCATCGCATCTACCTACGGAACTCTTATCCCGCATGTGCGTACTATGCTAATCCCATTCTAATCCGTTTTGACACACCCATTCAAAACCGCCTTGACACACCCACCATGATATTCTTGTTCTGAATCGCCTCCTGGACCTCGTTAGACCATCTCTTGACCACATCGAAGGTGGCCTTCTGCTGCAACAGATGCACGCTCGACACCAGCGCCGCACTGGCCACGGCCGGGTTTCTGTCCACAATACTCTGCTTGAGGTATCGCTCGATCGCCTGAATCATCGTCGCGTCCGTGATACGGCACAGGGCACGGATAGCCGAGGCTCGGTACGAGTCTTCCTTGCCCGTCATGTCTTTGGTCAGAGAGGAGGTGACGATGATCACATCCTCGGCCATGGGGGCGAGTTCCTTGATGGTTAGGTACACCAGCTTACGCATAGAAGACTGTATGTCGGGGTAGGTATATGGGCCATGCAGGGTGCGATGAGCGACAAGGTGCTGCAGATCACATGCACGTGAGACCGAATGTACTATGTGGTATATGCACGTCGAGTGTTTGTTGCCAGTCGTGTCCATAGTTAGTGTCGACGCGACAATAATCAAATAAACGTCAACGGAGACCCGTTCATACATGGACAGGCACACCAGCACACGCATGGATGTCGATGTACTACGGGAATGCACTGACATCAGCCGAGTGTCAAGGGAACTGCCCGTGACATCTAAGGCTGTATAAGTACTCTTTACCCGTCAAGCCTTTGGTATGATCCAGTGCACAGCTAAAATCGTATAGTCTACAATACGTACTGCGCAGTACCATAGGGAATACAACGGCTCATACTGGATGGTGATCTATTGTAGAGTTTAGAAACCGAGGCAGAAGCTGGTACATGTTAAATGTGTACCCCATACGCACAAAGCAAGAAGAAGCCACAAGATAGACAAGAAATAGGCGCACACAATGTAACAACAAGAAGGCCCGATACGAATAAGGAATCTGTACGTACAGATGTCCCATCGGCCGGTATGAAAGACTCAACAGTGTCTGTGTCTGTGTATGCCTTGAAAAAGTACTATGCTAGGCATCTCTGCAGCACATAACAATAGACGCATAGACATCGCGTATGCACATAAATCGATGACACGTCCAACGGTAGGTAAGAGTATGCATACTTACATCTTTGTGCTGGAACAGGCGCGTCATCGCAAAGAAAGCTGAGGTGGCTTCCTTAGTACTGAACACATCACCCTGGTAGATGATGTACAGTATTTTGGACAGCACGAAGCAGCATTTGCGCGGCTGGATGGGTGTAGCATTGAAGATACGCGACTCCTGAGCAACCGACGCCTTCTCTAGGTTGGAGAAGGGGTTGTTGTCCCCTGTCAAGATATGGTGTAAACCAGTGTTAGAATATGAGAGATAAAATCTAGAACAGTTACATACATTTTAATTTTATTGACTTTGGTGACACGTACAGTTCGAAATGCGGTATGCCAGTGAAGTCCAACTACAATCACAAGTATGTTTTCATTAATAAACAATGGAACACTTGAAAGACATACTCAGCCGTGCTTCATAGGTAAATGTTATGTTGTATCGGGAGCAGTTAACTACCAATCCATAAACCCCTGCATACAAGAAACCTAGAGTACAAGCCATATAAATCCATCCATAAAAATATACATAAATACATATACAAACCCTCAAATATATATATATATATATATATATATATATATAGTATATATATATATATATATATATATATATATATATATATATATATATATATATATATATATATATATATATATATATATATATATATATATGTGTGTGAATATATATATATATTATATATATATATATATATATATTATATATATATATATGTGTGTGTGCGTGTGTGTGTGCGCGTGTTTGCATGTGCTGGTGTGTACCTGTTTGTTTGTGTGTAGATGTATGTATATATATGTATGGCATGTATGTATTATATTATTATATATATATATATATATATATATATATTACGTATATATATACATTCATTGTAAAAAAAACAAACCAAATCATTATGCAATATTAATCTTTGTATTGTGGGGCATATATACGCCTGCGTGATAGATGATATATATTATATATATATATATATATATATATATATATATATATATATATGCGTGTGCGATGCGCGCGCGTGTGCGTGTGCGTTCCAGACATGTCTCTGTATTATTACATTATTATTATATATATATATATATAATATATATATGTCATACATCATATATATTAACATATATATTACAGATTATGTATAAAACATTTATAAATTGAATGATATATATATATATATATTACATGCGTGAACATATGAATATATATATATATTTTGCGTGAGTGGAGTGTTCCTGCATGCGTGTTAGGCACATATATATATACCTATATTTTTATTTTTTATATATATATATATTATTATATATTACATATATATATATATATATATATATATATATATATATATATATATATATATATATATATTATATACGTGTGTGTGTTGTGCACATATATATATATATATATATATATATATATACGCACGCGTTTGTGTGTGTTTGTCTGTTTTTTTATGTAAGCATATATATATATATATGTGTGTGTGTGTGTGTTTGTCTGTTTTTATGTAAGCATATATATATATATATGTGTGTGTGTGTTTGTGTGTGTGTGTATGTATGTATATATGTATGTATGTATGTATGTAGGTGTGTATATATGTATGTATGCATGTATATTGTATATATATATATAAATGTTTGAATATTTCTATCAGCTTATTTTGAATACAAGAATCACTAATAGTTCGCGAGACTGATTCATATTTGAACTATAGTATATCCGGATATCAGCTAAGGGATACTTTTAGTATTGTGCAGAAGTTCGCAATCAATATTAGAGCTGACAACCATCCCAATGCAAAATGACGTACTGTTATTGTGCTATCTTAACCTTGTTACTTAGTTAACACTGCATATTGATTGCATATTCAGTAAGATAAACATACGGTAGCTGTCCTCGTCCTTCTTGTCGTATCCTTTGTACATAGTGGCAGTCGAGACGCACCAAAGCTACTAGGTCTTCAATTTATGTTCTATATGAGTTGAATTTGTGTATAGTTTCGCTTCACACTATAATCGTGATGAGAAGCCGATACACATGTATGTACATGCACACAAGCGTATATCCTTTATTCGCAACTGTGGTGCATATATAAACAAATGCACGTTGTAAGTATATCTTTCCACTTGTCCCTGGTTACCTCTTTGCTTTCCATCTACTCACGACAATTTTTTGTTTTCTTTTTTCTTTTGTGGAAATTGGTCCAGAGGCCATAGTTCAGACGTCGGGCGGTCCTTTTTTTTATAAATGGGTGACCTCCTTGCCAAACTACAGGCTACTGTTATCAGTATAAGAAATCAAACTCGCGCCAAAGCCATATTGGGGCCGGGATGTCACCTTATTCCATTTTTTTGGACTATGATTAGTTTGTAGCGATAGTAAAAGGTCGTATGTGCACCTAATATTTTACAATAGGGTCGTTTTATATGTGAATATATCGACCTAATTTCTTGCAGATTTTACTTATTTTGTTGCATATGATAAAATAGTATATCATATGACGAAATATGACGACTGCTTCTTTATTTTTTACTCCCCTTTTTGCACCAGAGCACACACGGTAAATAAAGCCCATTTGTTTAGCACTCATGCAGCAAACGTTGCATACCGTTAACGGAACAAACGATAGCGTAAAAAAGATTAACTTCTCCCTCCCAGTGATCTCGATGGTATTGTTATCGCATATAACGTTTATCATAAACGCAAGCCCGATCATAGCCAACTGATAAACGAGAAATGCACAGAGATATTTATCCCAGAACCCAGGGGGCCAGGGCCCCAATAACTCCAGCTCGAATCACGTTTGTGCATCATTTCCACAAAATTAGAGATGACGTATCAGAATTTACAGAACAAAATACCCAAAGCTAAATATTCCCTGAGATTATCACAATTCATGGATTGCGATTGCGCGAGAAGGCCCAACTATCGACTATCCGCACACCACACTAGCAGAAATAAAATAAAAAGTCTCGAACCCAATCGTAATATAAATACGAATACTTCAGGAACGATACGGATGTCGAATGGGTCTGTGCTCTTTGAAGTGTGAACTGGATAGCGAAGGCGATTTTAAAATTAAAAAATTACCACAACTCACCAACATATATACTCAGGTGTACCCATTTATTATCATATACTACGATATACCTATACTTTAGAGGAAGCTTCATTATAGTATACCATATCAATGCAAAACGTTATTGCTGTTAATATCCCGCACAGATACATAATTAAATACCCACACCTACACATTTGTTTGAACTTTGAGCCAATTGAGAAACCGGAGAATCAGCCACCATGTTTAGTTGGGTACAGAATATAATTGACTACTTCATGTCATTATTCTGGAAAGAGGAGATGGAGCTCACGCTCGTCGGGCTACAGAATTCCGGAAAGACCACCTTCGTAAACGTAATTGCGGTACGTGGTCAGAGATATACCGATACTTGTTTTATTAGTTTAATTAGTTTGTGTATGTCGTATGTCTGTTTATTCAATAGATGATGGTTCCCTATATGAATATATGCGATTCTAGATGTCCATACATAATGATATATATATGTATATATATATATATGTGGTGTGTGTGTGTGTGTGTGTGTACACGTATGTTTGTGCGTGCGTGCGTGTGTGTGTGTGTCAATGAGTGGGTGGGTGTGTATGTGTGTGTGTATGTACGTATATATATGTATATATATATATATATATATATATATATATATATGTATGCATATATATATATATATATATATATAAATATATATCAATAATATATATACGCACATATTTATATATATATATATACGTATGTCCGTGCGTCCGGGTCCGGGTCTGGGTCTGTGTTCATATTATATATATATATATATATATATATATATATATATATACATATATATATGCAGTGTAGTGTGTGTGTGTTCATGTGCGTCCGTGCGCGCGTCGTCGTGTGTCTGTGTGCGAGTGTTGTCTTTTTGTCTTTGCGCGCATGTAAGTATTGATAGTTGATTTATACCACAACCTTTATGTTTATATATATATATATATATATATATATATATATATATATATATGTATATATATATGTATATGTATGTATATATATATATATATATATATATATATATATATATATATATATATATATATATATATATATATATATATATGAATGTATATATATATATGTATATATGAATGTATATATATATATATATATATATATGTGTGTGTGTGTGTGTGTGTTTCTGAATGTGTGCGTGCGTGTGAATATATTATATATTTATATATATATATATATATATATATATATATATTGATGTGTGTGTGTGTCTGTGTGTCTGTGTGTCTGTATCTGTATCTGTTCTTTTGTGTCTCTTGTGTGTGTTATATGCTTGTAGTTTCATTTACTAGGCTTCTTTTATGCACTACTGCATGCCCATTGTTTTTGAATTATATCCTGTACCTTCATATGACCTTGATTTTTGTATTGAAGTGTTCCGTTCTACGGAAAGTTTTTAATGCAATTTTCATTCTTATCAGCTCAGTTATAAAAAAAATTCTAATTTTCATACGTTCATATTTCCGCACGAATGTGTGAATCATATGCTCGTGGAATGTTTTTTCCGTGCCCATTGATCCCAGATAAAAGCTGTACATTGACGCACGTTCTTAATATTGTATTATATACGAATGACTCACATGTATGTGGGCATTCTCACAATGTATGGGCATAATCTACCTTGGCATACTCGGGTACTCAATTTTAATTGTCAAAATCTTTTTGGAATGCCCACAGTCTGGACAATACACAGAGGATATGCTTCCGACAGTTGGATTTAACATGAGGAAAGTCACAAAAGGAAACGTTACGATAAAACTGTGGGATATCGGGGGTCAGCCTCGATTCAGATCAATGTGGGAGCGATACTGCAGAGGCGTCAACGCGATTGTGTATGTGCCCGAAGAACAAAACCCCGCGGTTACAACTTGTAGTGGTCACTTTTAATTCATGTGTATGCATTATCTTTTAGTTTGAATGTGTATACGTATGGGTGTGCGTGTGTGTGTTTGCTTCGTAACCATCCATTGCATTATGTTTGCCTCAATCGCACGCCCAGATATCGCTGAGTTTGAAATCTACAGCTTAGTACCGACAGTATTGTGTTTATAGAGTTGTTTACAGACAGGGTTCATTGCTGTCAGCATTCAAGACTTTTTAAAGTGTGTCTCAGAAGGTCAAGTAGAAACGCGCAATGCTGTATTATACTTTGATCTGGGTGCCTTCAATGACCAGATTTGGATGTGCCAGCTATTGAATTCATTTTTTTATATCTGCAAGCTTACAAATGATCTCAGTCTCGTTTGCTTGCCGCTTCGTCTAATCTCCCTCTCCACAGATATATGGTGGACGCAGCCGAGAAAGACCCAGAAAAGGTGAACCAATCGAAGACCGTTTTGTTACAACTGCTCGAGAAGCCCGCATTACAAGGTATCCGCATGAATGCAAAACCCCCAGGTGTAAATGTAAAGCATTTGCGGTCAAGTAACGTGGGTGTCGAGCATCGGTTTCTTTGCTGTTGTGTGTGTGTGCGTATGTAGGTAGGTGTGTGTGCACATACATGGTAAGCTTCTTTGCGTGTCTCTATATAGGTGTGTGTTTCTGGTCTGGTGTGGGATCGGTCTGCATCTGCCTGTGTGTGCTTTTGCTTGCACGTCAGCGTATGCTTAAGCGTGTGTGAGATACATTTGCTTGAATATCGCTAGGTGGATAAAAGAACAATAGTGAGTCACTGCATCCCTCCGGTGCTCTGGTATATTCCATAGACAGAAAAGTGTTTCCGGAGACATTCCTCCATTGCAGATTCCTATATTCGCTCCCACACATCTTTCGTTGAGATTTTGAACCTTCTTGCCCTGCATCCCTCCGGTGCTCTGGTATATATCACAGACAGAAAAGTGTTTCTGGAGACATTCCTCCGTTGCAGATTCCTATATTCGCTCCCACACATCTTTCGTTGAGATTTTGAACCTTGTTGCCTTGTCTCCCGCCCCACACCCTCCCAGGTATCCCGGTATTGATTCTGGGCAATAAAAACGATCTTCCTGGGGCCATGTCCGTGGATGACATCATCAATTCCTGGTATGTATCCAGGGAGTGTGCATTCGAGTTTCAAAATTGAATGCAAGTGTCGCTTCAAAATATGTTGAGAGTCTGTTAAGTGTGTCAGCAAGGGTTTCTCATACTTGTGAACGTTTTGCACAACAAATATTGCACTCTGATAACGAGCTCTTCGTTATCCTGTCTGTTATCAGGAATGTGCACCGCCATGGGATTTCATTGAGCTTTTCTAAGCTGCCTGCATCGTTTTAAAATTGAGATTATTATGTGGTACAATGACATAAGTTGTGCCTGTGATCTGTCACCTGTATATCATAGTTAGTGGTTCCGCATAAGTAGAGTTAAAGGCGTTGTGTTCGACCGTAAGTATCATCTACACCCCTGAAATAAATGTGTGTGCGCCTACTTAGGAGTTCGATGTTCAGTTTATACTTGATTGAAAGTATTTTTAACGTTTCCCATGTATTTATCCGCGCTTTATTGCGAATGAGTGTATTGGTGGATCATTGAAATTGGCCTTGTTCTCGTACGGAGTTGTTGATCAGTTTATGTTTTATTTTAACATTATTTTTAATAGGGATCTCAAGTCAGTCACAAGCCGAGAGGTGTGCTGCTATTCCATATCGTGTAAGAATCAAAACAATATTGACATCACCCTTCAATGGCTCATCAAACACTCAGGCAAAGCCGCCCAATAAACAAACAAAGATATATAAATCCGTCAAAAACATGCGGTTTGGCAGTAATCTAATCATGTGACTCTGTCAAGATGCCGTCCGATAAACACCTTCTATCCCAAAACAGTGAATGGACTCTGTTGTACGGGGGGTTTGTGTACATGTCTGTGTATTCCCTTTTAGCATGCACACTATGGGAGTCACCGATGTACACCGAAGAACTTAGATACTCTAGATACCACCAGTAAACTGTTTTTGAGGATACTGCTGTGATTTGGAGTCTAGTCTGGACTCGATGCGATGCTATACCGTTGGCAAATACAAAACCGGACGCAAATGAGAGGAGTCATACGTACGTAGGTGCATTGCTTCAGTGCTGTCTGATTTGTATCTGATTTCTATAAGCGACCACTCACGAAGTGGCGTGTCACGTCAAGCGTAATATTGGACAAATTATCGACAATCCTAAACAAGTGGACACTTTTGAGCAGGTTTCAAATGGCTATATAGCTATGTATGTATTTGCAGTCATAATATCCACAGACTCAGCACTATACAGAAGCAAAATAAACTCAGAAGTCACATAGTAATGTGGACAGATAGTGGGACCAAATGTTATGTAGCTAGGTATCTGCAATGCACTCAAGAGAGTACATTTGTTAGTATTCTGAGAGCACTGTAGTACTTCTGAGGTCCAAAGCCTGCATGGATATAATATAACTGAGCTTAGCTATTAGATTATTTCAACAAAACCACAGGTACACGTTGCTCAAATCGCACCTGAAAATAAGAAGCAGCCACTGGGAGCATATCCGCTCGCATTGAGTTCAGTACATACATACATAAACATACTTAGCACCTGAATCAAATGCCAACCATCTGGTTTGTCGATACGGAGTTTCTGTTACAAACAGAGCTATGGATCATCGTGGGTGATCTCTTTTAATGCCTCTAGGTCAGGATACTGTGTGTGCATATCAGCGATAGAATTGTTCTAGAGAATAAAAACTCTGGCACCTCTTCCCTCACAAAAAGAAAATTATTTGAAACAGCGTTCACATACACTACTTGAGTGAAATCTTTTATTTGAAATTTACAAAACTAATTATATTGTAAACTGAATAAAATCGACATCAGAAAACACGACTACAAAGTACACTCCACTCCCGAGCGATACCTAATGAAGTCGAAAGGAGAAAATGTAAAGAGATTGATCAGAGAAATAAAAACATCGATTATTTTGAACTTGAGATCTTAATTGGCCTCAGGATACTGTATATTTTCCTCAATGACTGTCAGAAATTAAAACAAAGCTTGTAAAAACATCAAAGACCAGGAACTTGCACAAAATCCAAATAACTACTCACCTTGTTCAGAAAATTGTTATCATATGTCCAATTCCCCTATTGCGGAGCAGTAGATAAAACAGAACAGATCTTATTAGTAACTTCTAAGCGTACAAGTCTAAAATAAAATTCTCGGATTCGTTCATAAACTGGTGATGTCTCCATCCCAGAAAAAGATGTTCCTCGACATGGAATTTTCCGTGTCCCTATCTAGTTTTAAATCACTAACGAAGCATGCGAATCGCTCGAAATACGACAATAGTATAGAAGATCCAAAATTACCTATTTAAAAGAATGCTCTGACGAACACGGGAAAATTTCTGATATCCCTGAAAATTCTTCTGGGCACTTCAGGTCGGAGGTGACACAGGATATTGCAGGAAGCTCACTCCTTCATCACCTCACGATACGTTGGACATATAATCGTTACATAAAGACTCTGACATACACATCATCCATACATACAAGACAAAAAATTGCTACGCAGTAAATCTATACGTAACAGGAATACAGCATAACGGATGAAGTAGTAAAAAGGTCACAAAAGTCCACTGGCTACCGTTCGGCGATCTGTAAATTTCGCAAGAAATGTGATTAATGAACAATTACGAACGATAAAAATATAATCCAATAATTATGAGATCGTACAAAGTGTTCATTCGCTGAAGATGTCTCCATCCCAGAATAAGACTTTCCTCTACAAGAAATTTTCAGTTGTCCCTATCTATTGTTTAATCACTATCACTCTTTGACCTCGGAAGCACGTCTAGCAAGTGCAGAAGTTCCAAATCGAACCATACCTTTGCTACAAGGGGCTACACAGATCAGTAGACCTTTCCATCCAAACCTAAAGCTTCTGCAAAACAGGCAATGAGAAGAACAGTTGTTTTATGAGCACATTTTATAAACTCGACTATGATCATTTGAAAGTATAAAGGTTATCCATCGTTGACTAATAGTTGCCGCAGCGAGGAAGGTGATATACCAGTTACGGCCGACACAATCCCCTCAGTTACCGTCGTAGTTAATAATCTTCATTTGGAACAAACATAAAATAAAGAACCCCCTCCAAACGTATACACCACTTACCATTGAGACAGCATTTTGATTGCAAACTGAATTATCCGTTCCAACAATTTATATATATATATATATATATATATTTATATATATATATATATATATATTGACACAGTTTGCAAAGTGCAAAAGAACAGCATGACAATGTTCAACAAGGGATATTGAACAACTGAAGCACTGTCCACGCGGTTTTTAGACTTTCAAATAAATATTTTATTTTATTTTCATTTTAGGTTCCTAGGTTTTTTAAACGTAGGTAGATAAGTCAACTTCGAAGGCGATGCCGCAATGGTATTTACAGAACATATTTTTTTAACATATGTACATACATATAAATAGTTTTTTTTCTCTTACCCCCTCCCCTGCCCCATCATACACCTTCTCTGCTGGAGAAGGACTGCGTTTAGGGCCGTAAACTTGAGAGAGTATAGACCACTGCCAGGAGAGAGTCTGTTGAGTGTTGTGATATTATTTCAAATTTATTGGTGGGGGTAGACTGGAAAAGTGGATATGTGGGCGCCACCGAGAGTCGAGATTATATTTATCTAATGGATCGTGATGACTCGAGTATATGCTGATGAGTGGCCAGACACAGCCTCACACAGCCACACTTTCACAGCCTCAGGACTCAGGCGTCAGCCCTCAAAAGCTCAAGGCCCAAGGCCTCAAGTCCGCAACAGGTCGTACTCTGATTTAAGTAGCGCTATAAATAGACCACTCAAGTTTTGGCGCGCAGTGTCGAAGTGCACACACTGTGACTGACTGCAGATTGTCTGCAGGCTAGGTCTGCACTATCAGTAGGCTCACAGTCACACTGTGTCACTGTAAATATAAATATATATATATATATTTTAAAACAGCACACACATAATTTTCAGTTCATACTAAAATGAACATATTATGCATAACTGCATATACTTTGGTGTTTTTTATCTCAATGCTACGTACAACACGCAAGTCCGATCAACCTACGAACAGGTCAAAATCAACCCTATATGCCAATAGGTCTATGCAGCATACACTATTGGAAGTAGGGACTATTTTTTGGTGTTCTATGGGCTTTGTAAGGCATACATTGAGTTATAAGATTTGGTGCAAGATCAGCAGGCTTCCAACAGTCATAGAGTTTACAAGCAACGCAAAGTGCTCGTGTCTATTAATAGTGTTAATGAGCATACACGATCTACAGACGAAAAAAATATGCAATTATTACGATGACCTTATGGACCCGAACTTACCGTATATATATATATATATATATATATATATATATATATATATATATATATATATATATATATATATAATAATAATATATGCATATGTATATATATGTATGTATGTATGTATATATATATATATGTATGTATATGTTTAGGTATATGTTGTATGTATTAACGTATTATATATTTATATATATATATATATATATAAACATATATGCCTGTGGATCTGTTCTTGTGCGTGTGATGGTGCATGCGTGTATGTATATATGTTATGTGTATGTATGTATGCATATGTATGTATTAGTATATGCATGCATGCATGTACCATAATGCATACGTGTATGTAATCATGCATATGTATATGTATATATATTTATATATATATATATTATGTAATAATAATATATATAATATTATTATATTATATATATATATATTATGCATATATATATTATATATATATATATATATATATATATATATATATTAACATATACTTCATGTATATATGGATATATTATGTATGTATATACTATTATATATGTATATACATATATATATATATATATATATATATATATATATATATATATGTATATATATGTATTGATATGTATGCATGTATAATGTATATGCATATGTATATGTATATATATAGATATATATATATGTATAGAAAGCGGTACTGAGTCGTATCCTCTGTGTACACCTCTTAGCAATAATCTGTAGTACAAGGCATAGTCCCTGCGCACTTTCATTATCAGCACACTACCTATGTCTAATTTAAAAGGCTATGATTTCACGTGTAAATCGATACAAAAATAATTACTTTGCATAGCCTTGAGCCCTTGCGTCATATAAAATGCAACTAATGAATCAGTTCCATTATCAGTTAAAGTTGCCACTTTTTATGAAGTGCTAAAAAAATATCTTTTGGCAATTACCAATTTACCAGGTCATGAGTTCATGACCTAGAGAGAGCTACTAGAGAGAGAAAAAAAATTGCCACAACGTACTGTCTGTAACCAGGTTGAATTTTTTAGCGGAAAAGTTAATTATGTATCTAAAAGACTAAAACTCCCAAAGTTATCTTGTTTTAAAAAAAAAGTATATTAAAAACACAACAATATTGAGCTAGGCACTGTGAATGTGAGACTGTGAGTGTGAGACTGTGAGCCCGGCCCTGAGGCCGAAGGCCTGAGGTCTGAGAGACTGAGACTGCGAGTCTCTGAGACTCTCTTGTTGAGACTTGAGAGGCGTCGGCCTATAAGGATCGACTATCGAGACTTCGAGAATCGAGAGTGATTCGAGAATCGAGAGTGATTCGAGAATCGAGAGTGATTCGAGAATCGAGAATTCGAGACTGTATGACAATCCGAATCGTTATTCGTGTTTTTAAAAGTCGCTATAAATAGAAGACGTTAAACTGTTACAGCTGCACACTGCAGCAGTCCTTGAACCTTGATGGCTGATACAGTGAGCCCACAGGCTACAGGCCTACACTCCCTACAGAGTACTGAACTACAGACGAGTATGTAAATATGTAGAAGTTCGTTTTTTCTCTTCAAATATTTATATATATATATCCTTTTTTTTTTTAAGGCTACAAACCCCCACCCCCTCTCTCTCTTTAAAAATAAACAAGCACCCAATAAATACATATGTAATTATTTAACTATTATAACACATACGTGATTTCACTGATTGGTGATGTGTAATAGAACAAATTTTCCATTCTCTCTGCAGTCTACAGTCACTGTAAATACACCTTCTATGGTATTCTATGCATTTCTGCAGGGGGAAAAGGGTCGTTTCAATAAATTTCAGCGCAGTGACAGTCACAGTCTCACAGACTACAAAGACATAGCCTACACACACTCTCTAAATAGTAGAGTAGTAGAGACTAGCTAGAGAGAGTAGTAGGATAGACTACAAGGATAGACTACACTCTTGTTTTACAGGACTCATCAGTCATCACAGCCCAGTGAGCCCACAGGCGACAGGAGTCGCAGGACACAAATCACACAATGTCAGCGCCATGAAGAATCTACATGATCATATAAATTCATAAAGATATTTCTACTGTTCTAAAAATATAACATGATAATTACTATCGAACGATTGAATTATGATATCTTCTCTATTTATTTAAGAAATGAATAAAATAAAACGAGTATATATCATAAATATACTCGCGATTTTGTTTTCTTTTTGATTTTTAAAAAAGAGTCTGGAGACTGGACAGGGACTCTGGACTCTGGAGCGGACCGTCCTATTGTGGAGCCTGTATGGTGGTCTGGTGGATTGATATGAGAACCTCGAAGTCCTGGGAGTGGGCTTTGAGCCTATACCACAGGGTGTGAGTTGTGAGTTTGTGACATTGTGACTCACCGTGTGCGACAGTGCACTGAGACTGATGAGTTGAGACTTGTCTGAGACTACTAAATAGATTTTATTTTTATTTTCAAATAAATAGCGGCCCGCGGCCATTCCAGGCCAGGCTCCAGCTTCACATAAATACCGCCTCACTGTAGGCTGTGGGCCTGTGGTCTCTCGTGGATTTCTGGGCGTAATTTGGTGGGGAAGACGAAGAAGGCATCTGGATTGCATCTCTCGCGGAACTCGCAGACGAGAAGTTGCTAAATAATAAGATGTGGTATATTCTATTTTTTCTTCATAGAGAGGCTTGATTTCGATACAAACCTGTTTATATATTCCATGATTCTATGACTCTTTTAGCACATTGTACTCCTTCAGGCGTTTGGTTGTTGAGGACTTGTCGCGAGATGATATCGTCCTGCTGATAATTTTAAAATTGCATATTATTAGTGCATATTAGAGACAGTTGTAAAAGGATATGCGTAGCCAACCGTGAAAATATTTATCAAAGGCAAAGACTCCAAAGTGGACGACCTTAAAAGAATGGGTAGGGTTGACGACTCGAATGTACAGCTGTTCAAGACGCCAGATATATCGTTGGTAAATGCCATGCCGAAGTCAGTCGGTAACAACAGCAAACTATCGACTAGTACCTTACATATGAACAACAGTATGAATAACACCCGAATGGGCAATAGTCTGATGATCCCCAGACCTGGATTTGGCAAGACCTCTAGTAATAGTATCATAGAAAGCATCATTCCCTTAGACACAAAGGATGTGGAACGCATTGATAGTCTGGCACACACAACGTCGCTGCCACTTTCCCACTTTCTTGAATTAGATGGTATGCTCGACGACACAGAGATGGATGGGAACGACAGTTCGCTTGACTGTTTAGACGATATAGACATACTGTGTGAGCTGGATTCATTCGAACCACGTACAGGAACTAAGCATGTAGCACCAAATGCTAGGACAACAGGCTTTGGAAAGGCAACGCGAAGGGGGTCGCTGGAGAAAAGCGGACGCTTAAGAGCCCGACACAAAGATCGGCAACTGGGCTAGTGCTGAAAGTGGTAGGAAAGAGAAGTACTTTTCACTACCACGCACACAAGTACCTAATGGTGTCAAGTTACAGATTGAGAACCACGCTGGTTCGAAAACGAGTCGCTTTCTCGTGGAAGATGTAAAGATAGGCGATAAGAAAGACGAGGATAAGAATGTCACATTTACGAAGGGTGGATTTATCGAGTCGTTGGATTGAACTCTGTGTACCAAATTCTGGCTACATACTATATAATTAATATACTCTGCTCTAAATGGAATCTATTTTCGAGCGCTTGAGAGAAATATGAGAATACAAAAAGTGGGCTTGAGTTCCGAATTGCAACCGTCCGCCGAGGGTCAAAACAATACTGTTTTGTCTGTGCTATCGCGCAATAGTTTGACAGTACCCTCTTACAAAATAATTACACTTCTATTGCACAAGTATATTTTTTACACTTGTGTGTATAAGTGAGAAATCATACACAATACCAGGTCATCGCCTTCTTTGGAGAGTGACCAATATAGCCTGCCGGATAGGATATAAATATCAGTAAGAAAGCCACATAGCTAGACTCTCCACCTCTGCGCTCACGCGTGGCCACCTCTTATCTTCAATCCGAGGTTCCACCGCTATTCGTTTCGGAAACCCTGAGGTATAACTAGAGCTGTGCACTCTTGTAGGGGCAACGCTTGGCAGGTTGGGAATATGTCCGGTGTGAAACAGCAGAAATTAAGTAGACCAAACTCAGCATATGTTCTTATAGAGAACAAGTGCTAATCAATTACCGGTAGCCGGAGAAACAGCAAACACAAGCAAGTGTCGACGTAGCACGCGCCAAGTCACCATGCGATATGTTTTACACCAATTCAGCGACCGATGCTTTTGTATTCAAAATAAAATAGAACGCAGTTTCTTTCCGTAACGAAATGGGCAGACCTGCAATATTTACTCGCGTGTGCAAGTGTTTTACAATACATTACTTCCTTGGCTATATTTGGATTTTACACAATATATGCAATTGGGCTGACCAGTTGAGCACGGAGGAAGTGTACCTTGACCCAATCAGCTTATGGGACACGACATCTTGGCGCTTACAAATTCAGCCGGAGTTGGTGAATTTGCAGGCATTAAGACGTCACATCACTGTATTCTAGTACTAACGAAGTTGCAATGGGAAGCTGTAGCCACTCTACAAAAATACATACCCATAAATATATGCGAGGTGTGTAGGTGTAAATATATTATAAGAAGCGAACATAAATATATGTTAAAATTTCAGGCTGTGAATATATTGAATAGTATTCCACAGAATTTATATACGTGTATTCAATACTGATATATATGGATATAGATATATATATTTAATTTAATATATTTGTATATGTATATGCATATGCATATATATATATATATATATATATATATATATATATATATATATATATATATATATATATATATATATATATATATATATATATATACATATATACATGTGATGTGATGCGTGTGTGTGTGTGTGTGCGTGTGTATATATATATATATATATATATATATATATATATATATATATATATATATATATATATATGCATACATATATATATATATATATATATATATATATATATATATATATATATATGTATATGTGTATATATATATATATATATATATATTTATAAATTATCGTTGTATGTGTTTGTATGTGTTTTTTTGAGTGTGTGCGTGTGTAAACGTGCATTTGTGTTCGCGTGCGTGTATATGTGTATCTATTTATAGATGATTCAAAAAGGAACCTCTTTCGATTTACACGTTGTCTGCATGAACGCTTGTCGAGATGGAGTTATGAACAGAAAATAAAAAGATGTACGGTTCATTAACCGCAGTCAACGCATATATGAACATTGTTTTGCAAACGATGCTGTCAAAATGAGTATTGTCGTGTTCAAAATCCTCTATAAACGGTTACAAGCCGACAACTACATTTTATTTCTTTTACAAAAGTCTTCAAGATAATACTACACACATATTGCGTGTCTCCTAATTTTCAAGCGAATATCTAACCACCTTGCGTCAGCTTTGGCATCATACTACAATTATTCTTTCCCTTACCACAATCCACATGTATCATCCACCACACAGATACTCTCTCGATCCCTAATATCCAATGACGATTTTACTCTTCCATAGGTTTGGCCTTCAGTGAGCCTTGTTTACAGACCCAAAGTACGTTCAGACCGCTTTCTACTCTAACGCTGGTCGTGTTCAAAGCAGAGTCGGTGCGACTTTCTTCTGCTCATATAGAGCTGTAACTAGATAGCAACACACATGTGTACCATCTTTGTAAATCTGGTACCCAAGATTCCGCCTCGCATATCCCGCACCTACCTACAGACACAAATGAATAGTTCTACGGTACGCCGGTAGGGCCTGGACCACTTATGAATGAAACTTCCCGATGATACTTCCGCGTATTTCTCTTGGATGATGAGGCGTATTGCTTGAGCTAAACACCTGCATAACCCCTTAAGCCTTGGCAGCTGCGCTCACACAAACCAAGGCCCTCCTAAATAGCAACCTAAATTTTACACTAAGAACACAGCCATAGGGGGGCACTTCTTCTCATGTGCACTTGATCGGACATGCCTTCGTTGAAATAGCAGCAGCTCGACCTAGCCCGGTGGCCAAAGGTCATTATAGGTATTCTTGATAATTCCCACGGTAATCCTGCAGACAACCTTTACTTAACAAATATGGAAACAGTCACTAATCCGTGCGTGAGAACGATATATGTATGTAAATATGTATATAAACACACACACACACACATATATATATATATATATATATATATATATATATATATATATATATATATATATATATATATATATATATATATGTGTGTGTGTGTGTGTGTGAGTGAGTGTGTTTGTGTGTGTCTGATATGATATATTTATAATATATAATAAAATACGTGATTAAACTCATGAATATCACAGAAAGCTAGACTGTGTGGTGCGCAGCTTGGATCCAAACCGAGCCACTTGTCGCCTCAGCACCTCATCGGTATCGCAGTGCGTACGCCTCGCATTCGCATTTGTATTATTCCCATAGTCGCCACCCCAAACTCCGTTACTGACATGATCACCTGCCATAGCCGGTTGGTGTTTCTGCAGCCATCTGATCTGGCTAGGTGTGTAGCTGTTATCACTATTAAACACCCACTCGTTATACAGGTCTCTGTCGTTCATGGCTACTGCATCTGGCTCAGCTCTACATAGCAGTGTAGCGTATTCGTCTGTCAATATACTATGCCTTACAGGTATAGCTTGTGACTGTGATTGTAGTTGTGGTTGCGGTTGTGTCAGTGTGATGCGACGTTTAGCCTTAGCAAGCGCCCTACAAGAATGATCTGATCCAGTCAGATGCGTCTCCCTATTTATGTCTACTTTAACGTGTGATTCCATGCATGGGTGTGTGTACACATGTGTATTTGTACACTGTGAAAGGTCGTGTGTGCGATATCCTTGACGCGCTGTGTGTGTCTGTGCACATGAATGTGCGGGTGTGTTATTGTGCAATTCAATTGCATACATGGAGCTTTCACAACGCACACGAGAGGCTTCACACGTCCTGAAATCCAAGTGCGCGTGTGTGTTACTATAACTGTTACTATCATCGTACGCATTGCACACAGCCCCGCTATCTCGCCTGCTGGAGGTCCCGTCTAATCCGTTTATTCCAGTTGATCCACACGTTAGCATCGTATCGTCCGTGCTTGAGTTGTAATTACTGTCGCTGTCGTAAACAGAAGACGAATGAAAGCGCTTACACGGCAGGTGGAGATTGTGTGGTTCATCTGTCAACGACCGTTTCAGGTCTTGTTCTATCGTCATACTACTAAAATTGATTGAATGTGGTATACAAGTGTATTCAAATACATGTAAATGTATATATGTGAGTTCGTGATTTTCTGTGTGAGTCTGTATATGCCAATGGAGATAGATGTGTATGATTTCTCTACCACTCCGTGCGTGTTACAGCAATATAGAGTCATCCGCAGTGCAAGACGATACAGTCACACTGTCTTGCATGAAGCCTTTGTCTGCTATATTTATATCTTGGAAGAAAGATTTGGTGTACGATTTTCTCGTTTCTATTCCCATCTCTACGCATCACAACCAGAGTCCAGTAAAGTCCACAGTCCACACAATATAGTTTTTTAGTAAATCAAGTCAAATAGTACCGAACTTGTAGATCTACATTATTTACAAGTATGCTTTTATGGAGGAAAGAACTATTTCGTGGAATTGCAGATCTATGAACAAATCATATAATGTCACTGTACAGTGTACACTGGACGGGCCACCTGCGTTTAAAGGGTAAAAAGTATTTCATATAGAGTGTGAAGAGGTCACACAAGCTACACCTGTATAGTCTTATACAATAAATACGAATACAAAGTTTTACATACTTCAACTACGCATATACATGCATGCACACATAGAAATACACATACACCATGGTGAAGGAAAGGGATGGTATTCACTTACTGCTGGAGTTTGAACCCGGCAGAACTTTGGTAAACAAGCGGCAGATGGATCTGGGGTCTACAACTATGGTACAAGAATTTCTTACCAAAGACGAGTGGTTAGGTATGCGGGACTCTCAAGCTGAGTTCAACCGAGTGCTATCATCAGCACCCAAGAAAGACATGGTGGAAGAACTTCGTGCACTGTCTGTGCTATTGAACAGGCAATCCCGAGTTAAAAGTGTGACATTCCGTGTGGATCACCAGAAAAAGAACCTGTTCGGCCGCAAGGAGACGGTCAAACTGTATGCCCAGGTGAGGAAGCCTGCCATGGGAGCCCCTACATTGGTGGCTGATACGAGCGCAACGGGCTCTAACAATAGATTAACCAAGTCTCAAACAACTAATGATAGTACCTTGGAAGTCACTGAGCAGCAACAGCGGAGGGGCTCGGCTGTCGCGAGTGTGGGAGGCAATGGGGCACAGGTGGCACCTACATGTAAGTATATTGCTGGACTTGTAAATATTATGCTGGTGTATACTAGTTTATGATATTTATGAGTCTTTTTGTATAAGTTCTGTGGATGTATGATAGGTACTGTCTTGCAGTGTTTATTTGATATTTTGTAGGTTTATACTTTTGTTATTTTTAATCATATATTTGGGTGGAGGCAAATCTTCCAGACAACAATGATTACTTTCCACATTTACATACGTTTATACATATTTATGTACATGTATATGTATGTGCATATATATATATATATATTGTATTTATGTATATATATATATATATATATATATATATATATATATATATATATATATATATATATATATATATATATATATATATATATGTGTATGTATGTATGTATCTATATGTATGTATGTATGAATCTATATGTAAATATATATATATATCATTATTTCTTTATCTAAATCAGTACATATATCTATCCATGTCTATATCTCATGAAAATCAAAATCTTCATTTCTATAAATATCTATATTCATATGCATGTAGATGTATATTATATATATATATATATACATATAATATACATATATATGCATATATGTGTGTGTGTATGTATGTATGTATGTATGTGTATGCATATATATGTATTTATATATATATATATATGTATGTATGTATGTATGTATGTATATATGTTTTATATGAATGTATGTGTATGTGTGCGTGCGTTTGTGAACAGAAAGATACTATATGTATGAGTTTATATATATATATATATATATATATATATATATATATGTGTGTGTGTGTGTGTGTGGTGGGTGGGGGCGGAGGGGGTTCTGTATGTCTGTGTATACGTGTGTACGTGTATATATATTTATATATATTTATTTATTTATATATATATATATATGTGTGTGTGTGTATGTGTGTGTGTGTGTATGTATAACATCTATATATATATATATATATGTATGTATGTATGTATGTATATGTATATACATTTATATTGTATAATCATTTACATGTTTCCTTTGCACATATCCGTGTACTCCTTCTCACATATTTCGATATATATTATATTGCTACAAACGTATTCGTACAATGTCGTCGATTTATGATCTTATTCACGAAGAATTGGTAGAAGTGTTTTTCTTTAACATAGCCGTATATGTATGTACATATATTTCATATTTAGGCAGCTCTTATCGATTGTCACGCCCTTTGTATATGTATGTATTCAAGTTCTTATTATCTATTATGATGTTTGTATAAATAATTGTGTTTATGCGGGCATACCATATTTCTATATATAGGTATCAAGTTAAAATTCATCTTGTTTCGTGCCTATACTCAATAAGCTCCATTTCTGTCGAAATAGTGTGATTTTAAAGGTGGATGCCCCATTCTCATTTCACCTGCTCGTATGTGTCATTTATCATGCAGTTCCGGCGGTGAAGAAACAAGCACCCACCGCACCGGCACAGAAAAAATCCGCACCAAGTATACCAGTACAACAAACCCGGTCGCCAGTACAAGAACCAGATAACCAATACATGAACCGCGTTGAAACCAGTGCGAATATTGCGTCCAATATTGATCCCACTGTGCACGTTTCGCAAGAAACGGATGAGGGTTTGTACCAGAATTTCACACAGTCACGCCCGACCTCGGGAGCAACGCGTGCCCAGGGATCACCTACGCCTCAAATACAACAACAAATGCAACAACAACCGCCAGGTGACTCGGATTATGTCAATATCGATTATGAGAACGACAATACTCCCATTATACATCCTGCGCCCCCCCAGGAACAGGACGAATATATGAACTTTGGGCCCAAGGATAGGATGCAGATGAAGAACGATAGTAGCGGTACAACGGTCCCCTCTCAGCCGGCTAATGGCGGTGATGTCGATGCGTACATGAGCTATCCGGACCAGTCGGGTGCTCCTACTAATAGTGCACCGCAAACTACGGAGGATGACGGCGAATATATCATGTACGAACCCAAAAAGATGCAAAATGCACGCGATACGAGTGACACCCAGAATCAAATTATAGGAGAGGGCAGCTCGTATATGAATGTGGGTGTTATTAAGCCAGCTTCACCCACGCATGCACCGAGACAATCCGTACCACAGGTACAAGACCACAACTCGGAGGTGGGGGACTTATATATGAATTACCAGGATGCGCAAAAGGCCCACACAGAGAATGAACAAGTGCGAGAAGGGGTCGCTAATACTGTATTATCTCCGTTCATGACAGAATCGCACGGCCCTTCACAGCCAAATTCCAACCAGGGCACGCTGAAGTCTCAGAAGTCCGTTTCAAGCGTAGATGCGCGCGCAGGCGCACCCAAGCCTAAACCGGTGCCTATGGCTCGCCCGAGACCCGCCAGTAGACCTAAACCCGCGAGTACGGAGGAGAGTGCTAAAAGCACAGATGGAATGTCTAATAGTATATTGATGCAGCAGGTGTCCCAAACATCGAGTCAGAGCCGGGTCAGTCCAAAGTCAAGGCAGTTGCCGCAGGCATCTGGAGCGGGCGGCCCAGTACAAGTGCCTGTTGCGAGGTTATTTTCGCTGGACGGTCCTACTCTAGAGAAGTCATCGTATGTAGTGTGCCTTTGCGTTGCACCTTGGATGTTTTATGATGTGAAAAGAGGTGTTCAACAACTTTGTTATTTTCCTCTCAAGGTTGATTGTTATGTTGAAACAGAATCAAGAGATAGATTGTGGTCAAGATCTTTTTTTCCCGTGAATGAAATTCGCCAAACCCCGATCATGTTACAAGTTAGTGTTAAATGAAAAGCTAGTGATGTTAACAAATTTGTTGTCAATGATGATAGTCAAATTGGTTTCTCCGGGGACTGTTAAGTATAGGTTGTGATCACGTGCGGTCGTTTTGTCGACCTTGACCGTTGGTTCCAATCTGAGTGTTTGCATCTGTTCTGTGCTATACCTACCATGTGCAGCATCTAAATTTATCATCCCTTCAGTTTCTCATGGACAAGGTCACAAGCGAGTTCTCGTTGTTTGAAGGGGTTCGGGCTACATCGACTATTTTGATATCGTTAGTGTCTGAGTGTGGTTGGTAATTTCCACATGTTCCAGCAATCAATGGGCAAGGAGCTCGAGAGTCTGATTATGGACACGTCCGTTCGTGATTTGTAATTTGCGTCTGGAAATTCAGTGACTTGAAGCCTATACTGAACCGTCTTTTGAAGTCATGGTGAAACACACTCCTCTGTCTGATAAATTACATTCGGTTCTCTGTAGGTGTTTTCATGGGTTTTCAGCGGACACATCACGCGGGGATCGGCGACGAGCAATCGAGGAAGTGATGGATTACAAGCCAACAGGATGCTGGCTGTTGCGCCACGATTCGCGTGGTGAACGCTTCGTTTTGGTAGTCAGGTATTTTGTGGGAGCTAGTACTTCATGCGGTTGTCTTTTCACTTCCAGAGCTCAGCGTTTGTATACCGGACTACATTTGCGCGTAACGTTTTCTTGCTCGAGTGGTTCGTATTTATCATGGTACAATACAACGGTTGTGCGTTGCGCTGACAACAGAATAATCTTAAGCGATGCGTTGTTTGTCATACATGCCATATATACTACTATTTCCCATTCTTGTATCGCCTTTGGGCATAATTATACCTACACCCGCCGCTAGGCTAAAAGTTCTGAGCGTTTACAACGTACGCTGGTGGTAGTGAAAAATCAAAATGACATCTCCATACCGAGAACATTTAGACTACTTTTATTTGTAAGCCAACTTTCGAAGATATTATACAATGACTTTCCCAATGCGATGACAAAATCCACCTCTGCACATTTAATCGTTAGCTGCTTTGCTAGCTTTCTTAGAATATACACTGATGCGCACGTGTCATCATACAGATACATCGATCGCACCCTGCACATTCCGGTGGACGCCAATGCCGGAGGCCAGTTCTCCATCGACGTTGACAAGTGGTTCGACAGCGTCGAAGCCCTGCTGGGTTACTACCATTCGCACGAACTTAGCTCCACCATTAGCACCATGCTTACGAACGCTATCGTGAAAGTGGAGCAACCCCCGGATGAACCTGAGCCTGATGAGGTGGATGGATACTTTGTAATGTCGCCTAAAGCTCGAAAGGGGATATAGGTTTTCAGCAGTGCTGGTTTGTATTCAAAGAATTCGGTGAATGTGCATGGAATACTACGAGCGGTTGAAATTCATAAAAAATTAACATACCCATTAGCAAAGTTCGAGGTTTCAACTTACGATTGGAGCTACTCTTGATTGCACAATTCGAGCCGTACAATTGGTATATGACTAAATATTTAGAACTTTTCCTGGGCTATATTTCCGTAGCATCACTTTTACGATTTTAGAAATCACGGAAGGCTAATTATGTACGAACCCTACTCTGATGAAGTATGGAATTAGATAAAGCGGTGCTAAAGTTACAGTGGGGGAAACGAAACATACACGTGTATATGCGTATGATGAAATGGTATAATATTCAAATAAAACTCGCTATCACAGCCTATGACTGGAAATATCGATGGATTAATTCAAAAGGATAAATGCAAACCAATTATCACTTTGAGTTTTTTTCCCAAATCCCAAATATGTACTAAAGAGTAGGAATAATAGACAAGGTAAAGTTACTGGCGACTCCTGAGCTGAATAGACGATTGCGCATGCAAGGCTGAGTTTTTGAAGTATGAATAGTAATATGTCCCGTAGTTGTCGCTGAAAATTGTGACGTGAACACTTATGTCTCGCTAACTACTATGCAGAGTACTGAAAAGTTTGACAGAGCTTCGAAATATTTGCAAAGCAGTTTAACTATGTATCACCAAGTTGCAAGCATATAAGTATTAGTAAGTAATCGTATGATCAAATCATGCGTAATTGCAAGATATTTAAATCTATTACCAAGTCTAAATATACTTTCTTTGTAGATCTAGAGCAATTTGCGATTTGCGTCTCTGCTTATAAATTAAATATCAGATTCAAGAGACCTAAGAACAGTCAGAATCATAAGCTTGGAAAGTCCCTTGATTAATTGAAATATTAACTTGAGAAGTTCGGTTATTGTAGTCACCATATATCTTTTAGTCTAAACTCGCAGACCTCTGATCAAACTTGGGGGAAATAGTATCTACATATGCTAGTCACGACAGAAAATCCTGTCCTGCGTTTGTTACGTTGATATTTTTCTTTCTACTTATTAACTTCAGTTGAAATCATTCGTGAGATAGATAGTGTCAATATCTGTCATGACAGACTCGTAAAAATTGGGTGTGATCGAATCACCCATATAAACGAGTACGGCTCGTCATGTTTAGCACGAGGATTTGGTTTGTAGCTTTGCTCGACCGCATTGACGACACGACCGAGGACTACACTGACCGTCGTTCATAAATAAACTCGAATATTGATTATATTGCGATGTATTTTGCTAAAGCATTCCTTACTGATTAAAGACAACCTCTTGATCACGGTCGTGTAATGCATCTCGAGAGAATGAGTCACTATAATTACCTGTTTACCGGTAACATGTCTCAAGCTAGGTTTGTGATGGCAATAGGTGAATTAACAAGCCTATAATACCAGATGCAGGAACCTTAATTTGTGCCACGGATGATATGCATCAACTTATACGGATGATCGCAATGGTGGATAAATGATCTTGCTACTTCTCAATGCATCTTCCACTCGTTCATTCGTAGAGCCAGAGGCATACAAACAACTAGGTTTGTTGCCATATACCACTTGCAATGTACACTTTGTCTTTGCCGTCCCTTAAGAAACGGTTCGGGTTATGAAGCGTACGAGTATACTTTTGTATGAATTCAAATGGAATCAGGCCTCTATTTGAGCACTTCGGGTCTGCATGCAACTCTTCAAATCAGTACTAACGATTCTGGTTGCTCGACAGCACAGAATTTAGAGCCTGGCCTTAAAGTTTATATGTTTGTTTTTACTTTGATGCGAGAAGAACTCAAGTATGTAGCAATGATCTGGCTTTTTACAATGCTTCTTCTGTTCGTTCACTCGTAAAACCCAATGTATGCAAACTGTCAGGATTGTCGACATACATCACTTGCAATGTACATTGCGTTTTCGCGGCTCCTTAGAAATTTTGGGTCCTGATACTCTCAGCTCGCCATCAGCATAACCCAATATGTAATTATTCTTTTATGAAGCGTACGAGTACTATATGAGTTCAAATGAAATTAGGTCTCTGTTTGAGTTATTCGGTGTTACATGAAACTCCTCAGAAGTGCCAACGAAATAGTTTTTTGGTAGCCTTTTGTTTGTGTGCTATGGGCAGATCGTGATATGGGGCTATATTAGTTCACCGTAAACGCTTGTCCATCTTCGATCATGACTGCGGTAATGCATTGCGAGGAGAAATTCTTCTTCAATGTTATCATTAAAGACTTCTGAGATTTAACTCCGGGAAGTAATGAGTTGACTTGGAATAGTGAGGTGCAGATTTGAAAGCTTAATGTCTCACTTGCACTGCTCAAACAATTTGCTAAGCATCTCTGGTTGCTTGAGTATACAGACTTCAGAGCCTGGGCCCTAAAGTTCATATGTTTGCTGTTTCTGACGACAGTGGTTCATTTCTTTTCCTCGTGACGGTCTGGACGTAACTAGCCGCATATTGAATCTTTTTGTTTTCTCTTCATATCAAAATTTTAAACAGCTTTACATAGCCTAAAGGTGTACTGCGAACATTTTGATTTAATCTTTTTAGATTTGCACAACTCTAAATAAAACTGACTGTTCAGAAAACTACTAAATTCTTCAGCCGCCAATTGCTTGCACTACTAATACCTATTTCTAGAAGTTTCCGACCAACTGAAATCATTACATTTTTCTGATCGAGACAGTATTGAATGCCAATACCCCCGAGAGTCTAATCTTATAGCAGGCTCCGGAGCTACTTGTACTTCATGTAGATAAACAAAGGTTATCGATACTGTATGGCGTTGTCTTACATATAGAGATTTTACCAAGTGGTTTTAATACTTAACTTGAGGTACAGTGAGCTTTATCTTATTTAGATAGATATAACTTCCTTCTATAAAGAATACTGTATGAGTCGACACATATGATGGAGACCGAAGGCTGCAAATGTTCCACTTTTTTATGAAAAGATAAACCTGGCGGTATACATTTCCAGCCTAGTAAGTTATAAGTATGTTCTAGAGTAACTGCAGTAAGCCGTGGAAGAGCTGTCATGGAGAATTCTCATCAGTAAAGAAGTGTAGATTTTATTTTGTTCTCAGAAATTGATAATGATAATAAGGCTGATTGTGAAAAAGGCAGCTCACGTTAATACCAAAGCAGTCGCCAGATAAGTAGTTTTCCACCTGTACTTGAGAAATCAGAAAGAATCTCTCAAGGTTTAAGAAACTAAAGAACATTATTCATGACGCCAGGTGTATAGACATTTAATCCAAAGCAAGCCGTCTACAAACTTCTACCAGATTGTAATAGACAGCAGCAGACAACTACACACCCCGCATGATTCTGCGCATGAATTTGTACAAATAAAACCAATCCTGTCAAGAGGTAGGTCTCCTATAAAGAACATAAAAATGGTTAAGTACATCAACGCTCTTCATCACGAGTCAAACGAGCACATCTCTAAACTGGTCAATGCAGACAAGACTACACGATAAATCTATATGGTCACATAAAAAGCCACTTAGGTGGAAGATTTGAGAGGATAGGAACACTCAAGTACTCCAGATACTGCCTCAACACAACTCCACAACAGTAGACTCGTAAAGTTGCTTTATGGTATATAAAGTGATCGTAACAAGTTCTCCGTATACTTTCGTGAGTGTACTTTTGCATGTATGAAGTGTTACTCAAATACAAGGAACGTGTGCAAATGTAACAACTACTATGGGTATGCTGGTGAAATTGTTGCTTATATCAGTTGTCCTCAGACTATTCGTTTTTATGATGCTAATGCATATAGAGTATGATGAAGGACTTGCACAAGCTTCATATGGCGGCAAACATATGATTTAGGAAGCCTATACAGATTTCCGAAATAAATTCGGTACTGACTCTTTGGAATCATGAGAATGCATATTGATAAAATATTACCAATTGTCAAACTGCAAAACGAAAAAAAAAATGTTGCGGTAACTATTTTAGATGGTCTATCCGATGAACAATTTGGATGTCTAGTACTATGAATGAAACATTGTCCTGCAGATGATGTCACATATGGCTTCAGAGCAAGTAACTTTACTCAAAAGGAGGATTACTTTGTGATGATGGGATAGTATTAGCATGATACCCACACCACGCCCGTGACCTGAAGCAATTGTGTGCACGGGACTATGCCACGAGTGCTCGACAGGATGATAAAGTCTGAAAATGTACTTTTTTTCCTCGCTTATTCTTATAAAAGAGCCAATCAATACACTAGTGACCAGTGTAAACTTCGATGGAAATTACTAGGTTTCAAACTATATTAAACTAAAATACAATTTAGTCAGTTAGGATTTAGCAATGGTAGCTTGTGTAAGAATGATCGGGACTGCCTCTTGTTAAGAGCCTAAATATCCTCGATCACACAGGACGTACCTCTAGCTGTTCTTTATTAAATAATTTTCAAGTACTAAGTGTTCATGACCACTTGCCTAATTTGTAGATAGACATAAGAACGTAAGTCAAGTTAATACATTGGCTACTATAAATAAAGTTCCATCTGAAGAAAAGTTAAAAAGAGAAAACACCTATTGGATTTTGGATATTGGCGGGAAGACTAAAACCTGCAAGTAGTAGTTCAGAGATTATAAAATTTAGTTTATAATATCCTACATCTACTATCGTCTCAAATAGATCCAAGTAAATGAGTCATACCAAATACTCAGGCTATTGGAGCCATCAAAGTGAATTTAGAACACTTTGGAAATATTGGATAAAGAGCTTGTACTAAATTATTTAAAATACAAATAAAAACCAATGTATTATCTCAATTGATCTTGATATTTTAGACTGACCGGAGGCCGTATTTCTACATAGCCCCCAGTAGCTTTTAGAACTACGAACGTACGTTAAGATACGATCTAGTTGGTAAAGCGAAAATCAAAGTAAAAACGGTTTCGGTCATGACTTATCGAGTAAGTATGTGCCTATATGTACGAGTTCAAGACTCATGTTGTACTCTATGTCGTTTAGTGTTTGGTCCAGTAGCCATTTCCGATGTAGGCGCCTTACGTTTATAACTTGGTAAGGTAATAGCCAAAGGTTGTTCTTCATTAGTAAGTAAGTTTGAACAATTTTCTGCACTGTTGGTAAGCAGATCAGAAAGTTTAGTCACGTAGGAAGTAGGTGGCAAATAGGGAATTTCAGATCCGTCAGGGTTTGTAGTCACCTGAGGAAACCCTTTTCGTTTATCTCGTGTGTTCTTATGTAAACGCTTATTCCATTTCTTATTAAAGATACGAAGAAAGTCGCGAGATTCACGAAATGCATCGGAGGTTAGCCAAGCTACTGTTCCATCCATAAAACGGGTCTTGTAGTAAGTGTAACCGTCTTCGGATGTTTTATCTATTATATCTTTGACTTGTGACTCCATAACTGGAACATCAGAATTAAATGAGCCAGCGAATGAGAGTTCGGAGGTAGGGATACGGTGAGTGCCTAGATTGGTTGCGCTAGTACCATCAATGTTATTCACTTCGTAAGTATCACTCTTCTCATCATGGTAGGAAATAACAAAAGGTCCTATCGTCTTAGAAGAGAGTTCGGTAACGTTGGCGTTTCGATTTATAATGTTAACGTAATCGCCGACTTTGAACTGAACAATGTTCTTAGTGTTATTCCATCGGTCATACGCTTTAAGTAGGACGCGATTCTTGTGCTCGAGTAAACAGGGGTAAACAACGTTCTGCATATGCTCGATCTTTTGTAGCCACGGGGTAGCGTGTTTCTCGGGCGCAGTTTTATCAAACGTTGCTTGTAATTCACTATAGCGGCCAAAGAAATAGTGAAACGGGAGTGTTCTAGTTTGAGGATTCATGCAGTTATTCATTTGAGTTTGAACCCATTTCAAATGATAAGGCCACATATCCTCAACGTCGTCTAGTGCGGTACGCAAGAGTTTCTTAAGTTCTCTATGACGTGTCTCATTTGCACCCTGCGTTTGAGGTTTGTAAGGAACACCACGCCTATGGGTCATGCCTGATACGAGTATAAGTGCCTCCATTACGTCGGTACAAAACTCACTACCGTTATCAGAACATAGAACTCGGGGGAAACCGAAGTCATTAAAGACGTGATAGTATAATTCTGCCACTGTTTGTGGACGTTTGTTCGGTATTGCATAAAGCAAGTTATAGCCCGAAGCCACACATAAGAAATGACAGATATATACATCGCCAGTATGCTTGGTTCGCGGGAGTTTAACCAAATCGACTATGACTCGGCGCATCGGTTGGTCTTCTGTCACACTTTTTAGGGGTGCCCAACCGTATCGCTTGATCTAGTTCTTTTCACAAACAGTACAGCGTCGGTATACTTCACGTATGGTTTCTTTCAGCGCCGGGTGATCAAGCCCTGCACGAATAGCCATTTTATAAGTATGCTCATATGCTCGATGCGTTAAATTATGTATAATTTTAACTCTACTTTCGAGCTCCTCTAAGTCAGTCAGATTCTGCGTAACGCTGGCTGGATTAACCATAGTCCTGTTGGAAAGGGCAACCTCAGTATCAGGAGGGGTAGAGTCCTGAGATACATAATTGACAACATTGGATTGTTGAAGTATCTTCTTCAGTTGTTTCGCAACTCCTGGCTGTTCATTAAGCAGCGCTTTAAGTAGTTGAGTGCGAGCTTCAGGTTCTCTTAGAGTTTTGAGTCTTTGATCCATGGCCTTAGCTAGTTCCATGTTTTTACGATCTAATGCCGTTTCAATCGGCATTACCTCGACTGCAATTTTGTTGGGTGCATGTGTTGTACGAGTCTTGAGCTTTTGTTCAAACTCTTTAGACTCTTCTAGTTTAGCTAAGAATTCGGTTGAGGGTTTCCACTTAGTGATACCTGCAGGACCGATGCGACAAACAATGGTGTGTTTCCAAGGCGTCTTCTTAATAGAATAGGATCTCTGATACAAGAACGTGTCGGTTTCACGGTCGACATAAATAGGTTCGTCTTGAATCATATTAATTAAATCACGTATCCATGGGTCGGAGTTACGTAAGGGACAACACAGCGTAATGGTAGATTTAGTAATATTAACATAATTTAACAACTGTGCGATAAGTTGACAAGGTGGGTTAGCCCACGCATTATGCTTTGATAAGTCAAGCTGAAATGCATCACCTTTAGGATGAGTCAACGACCTATATTCAGAAACCTGTTTGTTATGTTCTGCGGCGAACATATCAACAGTAAATGTACCCCATCGTGATTGAGCGAGGTTAAACCATTTCTTATTTAGCATCCAATCGGTTGCTAATAACTCCTTGACTGTTTTCTGGTAGTCGGGCACAAGTCGAGAGAGCATGTCAGGAAAATGGTTATGTATTCCTGGTATGTGTGTTATTTTAAAAGTGAATTTGGCAATAATGTCATGCCAGCGGCTCACCAACTGTGAATCAGGGTTCATATCTTTTAAGTATGTTAAAGACTTTTGATCACAGGCGACAGTAAAGTAACTTCCATAAAGGTAGTCTTTAAACTGTCTTAGCGCAGTAACTATAGCAAGGAGCTCTTGTTTAACGGTAGGGTAATTCCGTTGACTCTTATTATAACTCTTGCTAAAGAATTGTATGTAGCGCGGTTTACCATTTATCGTTTGGTAAAGCACTCCACCTACCGCTCGATCTGAAGCGTCGGTTGCTACTTGGAATGGGACACCATCCACAGGGTACTGCATGATGGGTGCGTCCATTACTTTACTTTTGACTAGTTTAAATGCATCATCACATTCTTTAGTCCAAAGCTTTCCCAAAGGTCCTTTGTACAGCCGTAGGTGACTGAAAGGCTTTAAGTAATGAGAAAGAAGCGGTACCGAATCCGAGAAGAAGTTAACAAACCCACACACAGAGTTCACATCTCTTCCAGTAATTGGTGTTGATAAATCCAACAGAAACTGTTTCTTGCCAGGATCAATTTCTACCCCTGCTGCAGATACTTTGTAGCCAAGTAAGTGTATAGTATTTTTAGCAAAAGAACACTTGTCTTCGTTAATCTTAAGTTTAGCATGATTAAGTCGCTTTAAGACTTCTTTAACGAGTTTAGTGCTGTCTTTGTAAAGATAACTATATCATCTAAATAGACTGATACGTTATACGACAGGTCCGCAAATAGTTCCATCATAACTTGTTGGAAGAAAGAAGGTAACATGTGTAAGCCTTCAGGTGCACCTTTAAACTGGTACTTCTTACCTTGCCAAGTAAAGGAAAAGTATTTCCTATGAGGCTCATATATCTGTAGTTGATGGAATGCAGCTTTTAAGTCTATCTTGGAAAAGATAGTCGCACCCTCCATTTTGCGTAGTATCTCGCTTATCTTAGGTAAGGGAAAACTATGTTGCGGAATTAGTTTGTTGATTGGCGACAGGTCTAGTACTACTCTTGTTTTACTAAACGTTCCATCAGATTTATATTGATCGACCGCTAAGAGAGCTAAGTTAACTGGGGTTGCATCATAATTGATTTCAATTAGACCCTGTTTTAACCAATCTTCGATTTGGGTTTTGACAACGTCTTTGTGTCTCCAACTCACGTAGTTATGTGAAGGACACTTTAACTTAGAGAAGTCGACGTTTGTTAAGTCAAGTCTAACGTACCCGTTAGAGAACTTAAACATACACCAGTCAGTTATTGCAATCTTCCTGTTTTGTATAATTAAGTCCATAATTATATCGGTGAAGTGCGGAATCATATCCTTTGCTTCACCTTCCGGAGGTTTAGGTATCTTTAACATATTATCATCTGACTGATCTTTATTCGGGTCTAGCCCATTAGGCAGACCAGTGAGTGTTATACCTAAACTGAGAAGATCAGTCATACCTATAATTAAATCGTATTTCTGAGACATGTCAGTAACGATTAGGTGAGTCTTCACTTCTCTTCTATCTGACAGCATTATGTGTGCATAGTCAATGGCTTGTTCGCAAGTAGTAACTTTGCCATTTCCCAAGATTAAATCAGTTGTTTCGTTATGGACAGCCATATCTGTAGCGTAGGCTACTCGGCATGAGATAGCAGAGACTTCAGCCCCTGGATCAAATAGTGCCATAACTTTATCTCCATTTACGAAAACTGTTTGAAAGATACGTTCATCTCCTTTGGTATAGATTTTATTGAACATTTTCTCATAATCTTGCTCTAGTGCGCACATATGGTACTGTCAGTGCTTAACTTGGACGTCTGGTAAGTCCTTGCAATCCTCTTTGTGCCAACCGTTAGTACCCTTTGCAAGTAGCACACTCTTTCATATAGTGTCCAAAATCTGGCTTTGCCTGGTGCACACTTAACAGGGTCGTGTCTACCATTCCACTTGCCATTACGTTTTGTGAGGTTGTAACAACACTTCTTGCAAGACGCTCTCACCTTCTTATCACCTTTCGGTTCGGTAGAAGTAGAGCCAGTACCCCCTCCAGTAGTAGTGCGAGGTTTCTTAGTACTACGCGCAGTATTAGTCTCTACTGCGTTTCGCTTAGTGGGCTGGGTGTAGCTCGTGGTACTAAGTACTCTAGTAGAGGAATTGGTATGCTTGTGTACTATCTTCTCAAAGACAGATCAAGGCATAGATCGCAAATCACCATAGGCGATGATGTCATCATTGACTTTCTTAAAGAGGTTAGCTCCCAGAGTCTCCATCATCTGACAAATTAATAAATATTCGCCAGTATAGGTACGACCACCCATCCGAGTATTCATATGTGTCATATGAGCTAGAGCACCTCGAATAGTGGTATCGTTCGCAAAGAACTTGCGAGACTCTAGAAGTTCACGGTCACGTGCATCTTCAAAAAAAAGGTGTTAAGTATATTATCACGCAACTGGTGCCAGGGTAGGGCTTTCCAGTTGGGCTCATGAGCCTTCAAGATAGTTCGCCATTCACCTGGCTCACAGAAATGAATAAAGGCATTCATCATCTGCTTATCCCTAAGGCTGGCAGACTCCTTAAGTTGGTCGAAGGCCTTCAGTGTCTCCACTGTACTCTCATTAGTAGAGAAATCGACCTCGGCCTGCGCGTTACCTAGCTGCTTTATAAAGCTTGGTTCTAAGTGTTCACGAGGCTCATGCTCAGTGCTACGGACTGCTAGTGCCAAGATGGTGTCTATTTCCTTTCTCTTGTTATCGATTAGATAGCGAATGTTATCCGCTTTCCTATCGTCAAGGTCAGAGTCATTCAATAGACGGTCCTCAAGGACTTGCATACCAGAGCGTAATAGCCTGAGACGAGTATGTCTGGTTCTCACTTCCTCATCCTCAGGATTAGAGCGGGAACTCTCTAACGAGGTACTGGTGTAGCGATTGCCAAAATCGTGATTACCAGGGTTAGTTGGCAAATGAGGGTCGATATTACGAGGATGGTAAGCCTCATCGAGTTCCATACGATCATATCCTCTGACAGGGTTAGGTTTGTCAAGAGGATGGTCGATGGTAGCATCAGAGCTATAGAGATTAAATTTTGAAATATTATCTCTCTCGCCAGTGGTAACTGGCTTAGTGGTAAACATACTGGCTGGTAAACCAGTAGGTCTCGGGTTCGAAACCCGGCCCGAAATTTTCTTCTTCTTCGGTATAGGAAGAATATCAGCCAAGTGGGACACGATAGAGGGGTCCACAACTGCTGCTGCAGCTAGCTCCTTCAAGAGCGCTTCAGTGCGGTTCAATTGGCGTCGAGATTGAGAGGATCCAACCACTCGTTGTCGAGTTATGGCGTCCTCAGCTTCGGCCCCAAGATTTGAGCTGAATGGAATGGCTTCTCCATCGATGGCAAAACCGAAATTTTCGGACAGGTCCAATACTTCCTTATCACGCCGGATTTGTGCTGGAGTGTCTTTTAGATGTGGAGTTATAATGCCTCCGACATTCGTATCCACAAATTTTCCAGCCTTTCGACGTTTATCCCCAATATTTGACGGCACGTGGTCAGGGGGCAAGCTGGGGTCCTAAGCTTCACTCCTAGGTGATACACGGACGCTGGCGAGCCTTTCAGCGGTAGTAGATACCTCTTCTTCCAAGGCTTTAGGATCCGACGAGTCATCCTCAGAATAATCCTCTGTACCAACCTCAGAATTTGCTTCCCCAACAGTATCCTCGGCAGGCTCAACTCCAGACAGGCTAGGTGTTTCCACAGGGACCTCAGGAACCTCGGCAGGCTTAGCAGGCTTAGAGCTAGCGGCTCCCTTGCCTTTAGAAGTATCCTTAGCCATAGTATTTGCTGGATAGTAAATCGATGTCAGACAGTCTAGAAGCAGTACACTACTGTAACTACTATTTAACTGAAAAATATGTAAACTTCGATGGAAATTACTAGGTTTCAAACTATATTAAACTAAAATACAATTTAGTCAGTTAGGATTTAGCAGTGGTAGCTTGTGTAAGAATGATCGGGACTGCCTCTTGTTAAGAGCCTAAATATCCTCGATCACACAGGACGTACCTCTAGCTGTTCTTTATTGAATAATTTTCACTAGAAGTACTAAGTGTTCATGGCCACTTGCCTAATTTGTAAATAGACATAATAACGTAAGTCACGTTAATACATTAGCTGATATAAAATAAAGTTCCATCTGAAGAAAAGTTAAAAAAAAAAAAAGACTTATTGGATTTTGGAGATTGGCGGGAGGACCAAAATCTATAAGTAGTAGTTCGGAGATTATAAAAATTTAGTTTATAATATCCTACATCTACTAATGTCTCAAATAGGTCCAAGTAGATGAGTCATACCAAATACTCAGGCTATTGGAGCCATCAAAGTGAATTTAGAACACTTTGGAAATATTGGATAAAGAGCTTGTACTAAATTATTTAAAATACAAATAAAACCAATGTATATCATCTCAATTGATCTTGATATTTTAGACTGACCGGAGGCCGTATTTCTACATGGCCCCCAGTAGCTTTTAGGACTATGGACGTACGTGAAGGTACGATCTAGTTCGTAAAGCAAAAAACAAAAGTAAACCGATTCCGGTCATGGCTTATCGAGTAAGTATGTGCCTATATGTACGAGGTCAAGACTCATATTGTACTCTATGTCGTTTAGTGTTTGGTCCAGTAGCCATTTCCGATGTAGGCGCCTTACGTTTATAACTTGGTAAGGTAATAGCCAAAGGTTGTTCTTCATTAGTAAGTAAGCTCAAATAATTTTCTGATTTGTTGGTAATCAAATCAGAAACTTGATTTTCGCTTTACCAACTAGATCGTATCTTAACGTACGTTCGTAGTTCTAAAAGCTACTGGGGGCTATGTAGAAATACGGCCTCCGGTCAGTCTAAAATATCAAGATCAATTGAGATAATACATTGGTTTTAATTGTATTTAAAATAATTGAA
>LUCW03002062.1:0-16619 GCA_001586965.3 Sphaeroforma sirkka | reverse complement strand
AGGAACCTTAATTTGTACTTGCACGGATGACCATACATCAATGTATACGGATGATCACCAGTGGGCGTTGGATAAATGATCTCTTGCTACTTCTCAATGCATCTTTCACTCATTTCTTCTTCAATGGGGAGCCAGAGGCATACAGAACTAACTAGGTTTGTTGCCATATACCGCCTTACAATCTTACACTTTGTCTTTGCCGTCCATTAAGAAACCTGGTTCCAGGTTATGAAGCGTACAGTATACTTTTTTATGGATTCAAATGGAATCAGGCCCTCTATTTGAGACACTTCAGGGTCTGCATCTCACAGCTCTTCAAATCAGTACTAACGATTCTGGTTGCTCGACAGCACCTGGGTTTAGAGCCTGGCCTTAAAGTTTATATGTTTGTTTTACTTTTGATGCGAAGAACTCAAGTATGTAGCAATGATCTGGCTTTTTTTACAGTGCTTCTTCTGTTCGTTCACTCGTAAAACCCAATGTATGCAAACTGTCAGGATTGTCGACATACATCACTTGCAATGTACATTGCGTTTTCGCGGCTCCTTAAATTTTGGGTCCTGATACTCTCAGCTCATATCAGCATAGCCAATATGTAATTATTCTTTTATGAAGCGTACGAGTACTATATGAGTTCAAATGAAATTAGGTCTCTGTTTGAGTTATTCGGTGTTACATGAAACTCCTCAGAAGTGCCAACGAAATAGTTTTTTAGGTAGCCTTTTGTTTTGTGTGCTATGGGCGGATCTATCGTGATATGGGGCTATATTAGTTCACCGTAAACGCTTGTCCATCTTCGATCATGACTGCGGTAATGCATTGCGAGGAGAAATTCTTCTTCAATGTTATCATTAAAGACTTCTGAGATTTAACTCCGGGAAGTAATAGGTTGACTTGGAATAGTGAGGTGCAGATTTGAAAACTTATGTCTCACTTGCACTGCTCAAACAATTTGCTAAAGCTTATCTCTGGTTTGGCAGGTATACAGACTTCAGAGCCTGGGCCCTAAAGTTCATATGTTTGCTGTTTCTGACGACAGTGGTTCATTTCTTTTCCTCGTGACGGTCTGGACGTAACTAGCCGCATATTGAATCTTTTGTTTTTCTCTTCATATCAAAATTTTAAACAGCTTTACATAGCCTAAAGGTGTACTGCGAACATTTTTTGATTTAATCTTTTTAGATTTGCACAACTCTAAATAAAACTGACTGTTCAGAAAACTACTAAATTCTTCAGCCGCCAATTGCTTGCACTACTAATACCTATTTCTAGAAGTTTCCGACCAACTGAAATCATTACACATTTTTCTGATCGAGACAGTATTGAATGCCAATACCCCGAGTCTAATCTTATAGCAGGCTCCGGAGCTACTTGTACTTCATGTAGATAAACAAAGGTTATCGATACTGTATGGCGTTGTCTTACATATAGAGATTTTACCAAGTGGTTTTAATACTTAACTTGAGGGTACAGTGAGCTTTATCTTATTTAGATAGATATAACTTCCTTCTATAAAGAATACTGTATGAGTCGACACATATGATGGAGACCGAAGGCTGCAAATGTTCCACTTTTTTTTTATGAAAAGATAAACCTGGCGGTATACATTTCCAGCCTAGTAAAGTTATAAGTATGTTCTAGAGTAACTGCAGTAAGCCGTGGAAGAGCTGTCATGGAGAATTCTCATCAGTAAAGAAGTGTAGATTTTTATTTTGTTCTCAGAAATTGATAATGATAATAAGGCTGATTGTGAAAAAGGCAGCTCACGTTAATACCAAAAGCAGTCGCCAGATAAGTAGTTTTCCACCTGTACTTGAGAAATCAGAAAGAATCTCTCAAGGTTTAAGAAACTAAAGAACATTATTCATGACGCCAGGTGTATAGACATTTAATCCAAAGCAAGCCGTCTACAAACTTCTACCAGATTGTAATAGACAGCAGCAGACAACTACACACCCCTGCATGATTCTGCGCATGAATTTGTACAAATAAAACCAATCCTGTCAAGAGGTAGGTCTCCTATAAAGAACATAAAATGGTTAAGTACATCAACGCTCTTCATCACGAGTCAAACGAGCACATCTCTAAACTGGTCAATGCAGACAAGACTACACGACGATAAATCTATATGGTCACATAAAAAAGCCACTTAGGTGGAAGATTTGAGAGGATAGGAACACTCAAGTACTCCAGATACTGCCTCAACACAACTCCACAACAGTAGACTCGTAAAGTTGCTTTTATGGTATATAAAGTGATCGTAACAAGTTCTCCGTATACTTTCGTGAGTGTACTTTTGCATGTATGAAGTGTTACTCAAATACAAGGAACGTGTGCAAATGTAACAACTACTATGGGTATGCTGGTGAAATTGTTGCTTATATCAGTTGTCCTCAGACTATTCGTTTTATGATGCTAATGCATATAGAGTATGATGAAGGACTTGCACAAGCTTCATATGGCGGCAAACATATGATTTAGGAAGCCTATACAGATTTCCGAAATAAATTCGGTACTGACTCTTTGGAATCATGAGAATGCATATTGATAAAATATTACCAATTGTCAAACTGCAAAACGAAAAAAAAAAATGTTGCGGTAACTATTTTAGATGGTCTATCCGATGAACAATTTGGATGTCTAGTACTATGAATGAAACATTGTCCTGCAGATGATGTCACATATGGCTTCAGAGCAAGTAACTTTACTCAAAAGGAGGATTACTTAGTGTAAACTTCGATGGAAATTACTAGGTTTCAAACTATATTAAACTAAATACAATTTAGTCAGTTAGGATTTAGCAGTGGTAGCTTGTGTAAGAATGATCGGGACTGCCTCTTGTTAAGAGCCTAAATATCCTCGATCACACAGGGCGTACCTCTAGCTGTTCTTTATTGAATAATTTTCACTAGAGTACTAAGTGTTCATGACCACTTGCCTAATTTGTAGATAGACATAATAACGTAAGTCACGTTAATACATTAGCTGATATAAATAAAGTTCCATCTGAAGAAAAGTTAAAAAAAGAAAACACCTATTGGATTTTGGAGATTGGCGGGAGGACCAAAATCTGCAAGTAGTAGTTCAGAGATTATAAAATTTAGTTTATAATATCCTACATCTACTAATGTCTCAAATAGGTCCAAGTAGATGAGTCATACCAAATACTCAGGCTATTGGAGCCATCAAAGTGAATTTAGAACACTTTGGAAATATTGGAAAAAGAGCTTGTACTAAATTATTTAAAATACAAATAAAACCAATGTATTATCTCAATTGATCTTGATATTTTAGACTGACCGGAGGCCGTATTTCTACATAGCCCCAGTAGCTTTTAGAACTACGAACGTACGTTAAGATACGATCTAGTTGGTAAAGCGAAAACCAAAGTAAAAAACGGTTTCGGTCATGACTTATCGAGTAAGTATGTGCCTATATGTACGAGTTCAAGACTCATGTTGTACTCTATGTCGTTTAGTATTTGGTCCAGTAACCATTTCCGATGTAGGCGCCTTACGTTTATTATTTGGTAAGGTAATAGCCAAAGGCTGTTCTTCATTAGTAAGTAAGTTTGAACAATTTTCTGCACTGTTGGTAAGCAGATCAGAAAGTTTAGTCACGTAGGAAGTAGGTGGCAAATAGGGAATTTCAGATCCGTCAGGGTTTGTAGTCACCTGAGGAAACCCTTTTCGTTTATCTCGTGTGTTCTTATGTAAACGCTTATTCCATTTCTTATTAAAGATACGAAGAAAGTCGCGAGATTCACGAAATGCATCGGAGGTTAGCCAAGCTACTGTCCATCCATGAAACGGGTCTTGTAGTAAGTGTAACCGTCTTCGGATGTTTTGTCAATTATATCTTTGACTTGTGACTCCATAACTGGTACATCAGAATCAAATGAGCGAGCGAATGAGAGTTCGGAGGTAGGGATACGGTGAGTGCCTAGATTGGTTGCGCTAGTACCATCAATGTTATTCACTTCGTAAGTATCACTCTTCTCATCATGGTAGGAAATAACAAAAGGTCCTATCGTCTTAGAAGAGTTTCGGTAACGTTGGCGTTTCGATTTATAATGTTAACGTAATCGCCGACTTTGAACTGAACAATGTTCTTAGTGTTATTCCATCGGTCATACGCTTTAAGTAGGACGCGATTCTTGTGCTCGAGTAAACAGGGGTAAACAACGTTCTGCATATGCTCGATCTTTTGTAGCCACGGGGTAGCGTGTTTCTCGGGCGCAGTTTTATCAAACGTTGCTTGTAATTCACTATAGCGGCCAAAGAAATAGTGAAACAGGAGTGTTCCAGTTTGAGGATTCATGCAGTTATTCATTTGAGTCTGAACCCATTTCAAATGATAAGGCCACATATCCTCAACGTCGTCTAGTGCGGTACGCAAGAGTTTCTTAAGTTCTCTATGACGTGTCTCATTTGCACCCTGCGTTTGAGGTTTGTAAGGAACACCACGCCTATGGGTCATGCCTGATACGAGTATAAGTGCCTCCATTACGTCGGTACAAAACTCACTACCGTTATCAGAACATAGTACTCGGGGAAACCGAAGTCATTAAAGACGTGATAGCATAATTCTGCCACTGTTTGTGGACGTTTGTTCGGTATTGCATAAAAGCAAGTTATAGCCCGAAGCCACACATAAGAAATGACAGATATATACATCGCCAGTATGCTTGGATCGCGGGAGTTTAACCAAATCGACTATGACTCGGCGCATCGGTTGGTCTTCTGTCACACTTTTTTTAGGGGTGCCCAACCGTATCGCTTGATCTGGTTCTTTTCACAATCAGTACAGCGTCGGTATACTTCACGTATGGTTTCTTTCAGCGCCGGGTGATCAAGCCCTGCACGAATAGCCATTTTATAAGTATGCTCATATGCTCGATGCGTTAAATTATGTATAATTTTAACTCTACTTTCGAGCTCCTCTAAGTCAGTCAGATTCTGCGTAACGCTGGCTGGATGAACCATAGTCCTGTTGGAAAGGGCAACCTCAGTATCAGGAGGGTAGAGTCCTGAGATACATAATTGACAACATTGGATTGTTGAAGTATCTTCTTCAGTTGTTTCGCAACTCCTGGCTGTTCTTTAAGCAGCGCTTTAAGTAGTTGAGTGCGAGCTTCAGGTTCTCTTAGAGTTTTGAGTCTTTGATCCATGGCCTTAGCTAGTTCCATGTTTTTTACGATCTAATGCCGTTTCAATCGGCATTACCTCGACTTCAATCTTGTTGGGTGCATGTGTTGTACGAGTCTTGAGCTTTTGTTCAAACTCTTTAGACTCCTCTAGTTTAGCTAAGAATTCGGTTGAGGGTTTCCACTTGAGTGGTACCTGCAGGACCGATGCGACAAACAATGGTGTGTTTCCAAGGCGTCTTCTTAATAGAATAGGATCCCTGATACAAGAACGTGTCGGTTTCACGGTCGACATAAATAGGTTCGTCTTGAATCATATTAATTAAATCACGTATCCATGGGTCGGAGTTACGTAAGGGACAACAGCGTAATGGTAGATTTAGTAATATTAACCTAATTTAACAACTGTGCGATAAGTTGACAAGGTGGGTTAGCCCACGCATTATGCTTTGATAAGTCAAGCTGAAATGCATCACCTTTAGGATGAGTCAACGACCTATATTCAGAAACCTGTTTGTTATGTTCTGCGGCGAACATATCAACAGTAAATGGACCCCATCGTGATTGAGCGAGGTTAAACCATTTCTTATTTAGCATCCAATCGGTTGCTAATAACTCTTTGACTGTTTTCTGGTAGTCGGGCACAAGTCGAGAGAGCATGTCAGGAAGATGGTTATGTATTCCTGGAATGTGTGTTATATTAAAAGCGAACTTGGCAATAATGTCATGCCAGCGGCTCACCAACTGTGAATCAGGGTTCATATCTTTTAAGTATGTTAAAGACTTTTGATCACAGGCGACAGTAAAGTAACTTCCATAAAGGTAGTCTTTAAACTGTCTTAGCGCAGTAACTATAGCAAGGAGCTCTTGTTTAACGGTAGGGTAATTCCGTTGACTCTTATTATAACTCTTGCTAAAAAAATTGTATGTAGCGCGGTTTACCATTTATCGTTTGGTAAAACACTCCACCTACCGCTCGATCTGAAGCGTCGGTTGCTACTTGGAATGGGACACCATCCACAGGGTACTGCATGATGGGTGCGTCCATTACTTTACTTTTGACTAGTTTAAATGCATCATCACATTCTTTAGTCAAAGCTTTCCCAAAGGTCCTTTGTGCAGCCGTAGGTGACTGAAAGGCTTTAAGTAATGAGAAAGATGCGGTACCGAATCCGAGAAGAAGTTAACAAACCCACACACAGAGTTCACATCTCTTCCAGTAATTGGTGTTGATAAATCCAACAGAAACTGTTTCTTGCCAGGATCAATTTCTACCCCTGCTGCAGATACTTTGTAGCCAAGTAAGTGTATAGTATCTTTAGCAAAAGAACACTTGTCTTCGTTAATCTTAAGTTTAGCATGATTAAGTCGCTTTAAGACTTCTTTAACGAGTTTAGCATGTTCATGTGCTGTCTTTTTGTAAATAATAATATATCATCTAAATAGACTGATACGTTATACGACAGGTCCGCAAATAGTTCCATCATAACTTGTTGGAAGAAAGAAGGTAACATGTGTAAGCCTTCAGGTGCACCTTTAAACTGGTACTTCTTACCTTGCCAAGTAAAGGAAAAGTATTTCCTATGAGGCTCATATATCTGTAGTTGATGGAATGCAGCTTTTAAGTCTATCTTGGAAAGATAGTCGCACCCTCCATTTTGCGTAGTATCTCGCTTATCTTAGGTAAGGAAAACTATGTTGCGGAATTAGTTTGTTGATTGGCGACAGGTCTAGTACTACTCTTGTTTTACTAAACGTTCCATCAGATTTATATTGATCGACCGCTAAGAGAGCTAAGTTAACTGGGGTTGCATCATAATTGATTTCAATTAGACCCTGTTTTAACCAATCTTCGATTTGGGTTTTGACAACGTCTTTGTGTCTCCAACTCACGTAGTTATGTGAAGAAGGACACTTTAACTTAGAGAAGTCGACGTTTGTTAAGTCAAGTCTAACGTACCCATTAGAGAACTTAAACATACACCAGTCAGTTATTGCAATCTTCCTGTTTTGTATAATTAAGTCCATAATTATATCGGTGAAGTGCGGAATCATATCCTTTGCTTCACCTTCCGGAGGTTTAGGTATCTTTAACATATTATCATCTGACTGATCTTTATTCGGGTCTAGCCCATTAGGCAGACCAGTGAGTGTTATACCTAAACTGAGAAGATCAGTCATACCTATAATTAAATCGTATTTCTGAGACATGTCAGTAACGATTAGGTGAGTCTTCACTTCTCTTCTATCTGACAGCATTATGTGTGCATAGTCAATGGCTTGTTCGCAAGTAGTAACTTTGCCATTTCCCAAGATTAAATCAGTTGTTTCGTTATGGACAGCCATATCTGTAGCGTAGGCTACTCGGCATGAATAGCAGAGACTTCAGCCCCTGGATCAAATAGTGCCATAACTTTTTCTCCATTTACGAAAACTGTTTGAAAGATACGTTCATCTCCTTTGGTATAGATTTTATTGAACATTTTCTCATAATCTTGCTCTAGTGCGCACATATGGTACTGTCAGTGCTTAACTTGGACGTCTGGTAAGTCCTTGCAATCCTCTTTGTGCCAACCGTTAGTACCCTTGCAAGTAGCACACTCTTTCATATAGTGTCCAAAATCTGGCTTGCCTGGTGCACACTAACAGGGTCGTGTCTACCATTCCACTTGCCATTACGTTTTGTGAGGTTGTAACCACACTTCTTGCAAGGCGCTCTCACCTTCTTATCACCTTTCGGTTCGGTAGAAGTAGAGCCAGTACCCCCCTCCAGTAGTAGTGCGAGGTTTCTTAGTACTACGCGCAGTATTAGTCTCTACTGCGTTTCGCTTAGTGGGCTGGGTGTAGCTCGTGGTACTAAGTACTCTAGTAGAGGAATTGGTATGCTTGTGTACTATCTTCTCAAAGACAGACCAAGGCATAGATCATAAATCACCATAGGCGATGATGTCATCATTGACTTTCTTAAAGAGGTTAGCTCCCAGAGTCTCCATCATCTGACAAATTAATAAATATTCGCCAGTATAGGTACGACCACCCATCCAGTATTCATATGTGTCATATGAGCTAGAGCACCTCGAATAGTGGTATCGTTCGCAAAGAACTTGCGAGACTCTAGAAGTTCACGGTCACGTGCATCTTCAAAAAAAGGTGTTAAGTATATTATCACGCAACTGGTGCCAGGGTAGGGCTTTCCAGTTGGGCTCATGAACCTTCAAGATAGTTCGCCATTCACCTGGCTCACAGAAATGAATAAAGGCATTCATCATCTGCTTATCCCTAAGGCTGGCAGACTCCTTAAGTTGGTCGAAGGCCTTCAGTGTCTCCACTGTACTCTCATTAGTAGAGAAATCGACCTCAGCCTGCGCGTTACCTAGCTGCTTTATAAAGCTTGGTTCTAAGTGTTCACGAGGCTCATGCTCAGTGCTACGGGCTGCTAGTGCCAAGATGGTGTCTATTTCCTTTCTCTTGTTATCGATTAGATAGCGAATGTTATCCGCTTTCCTATCGTCAAGGTCAGAGTCATTCAATAGACGGTCCTCAAGGACTTGCATACCAGAGCGTAATAGCCTGAGACGAGTATGTCTGGTTCTCACTTCCTCATCCTCAGGATTAGAGCAGGGAACTCTCTAACGAGGTACTGGTGTAGCGATTGCCAAAATCGTGATTACCAGGGTTGGTTGGCAAATGAGGGTCGATATTACGAGGATGGTAAGCCTCATCGAGTTCCATACGATCATATCCTCTGACAGGGTTAGGTTTGTCAAGAGGATGGTCGATGGTAGCATCAGAGCTATAGAGATTAAATTTTGAAATATTATCTCTCTCGCCAGTGGTAACTGGCTTAGTGAAAACTATACTGGCTGGTAAACCAGTAGGTCTCGGGTTCGAAACCCGGCCCGAATTTTTTTTCTTCTTCGGTATAGGAAGAATATCAGCCAAGTGGGACACGATAGAGGGGTCCACAACTGCTGCTGCCGCTAGCTCCTTCAAGAGCGCTTCAGTGCGGTTCAATTGGCGTCGAGATTGAGAGGATCCAACCACTCGTTGTCGAGTTATGGCGTCCTCAGCTTCGGCCCCAAGATTTGAGCTGAATGGAATGGCTTCTCCATCGATGGCGAAACCGAAATTTTCGGACAGGTCCAATACTTCCTTTTCACTCCGGATTTGTGCTGGAGTGTCCTTTAGATGTGGAGTTATAATGCCCCCGACATTCGTATCCACGAATTTTCCAGCCTTTCGACGTTTATCCCCAATATTTGACGGCACGTGGTCAGGGGGGGGGGCAAGCTGGGGTCCTGAGCTTCACTCCTAGGTGATACACGGACGCTGGCGAGCCTTTCCGCGCGGTATTAGATACCTCTTCTTCCAAGGCTTTAGGATCCGACAGTCATCCTCAGAATAATCCTCTGTACCAACCTCAGAATTTGCTTCCCCAACAGTATCCTCGGCAGGCTCAACTCCAGACAGGCTAGGTGTTTCCACAGGGACCTCAGGAACCTCGGCAGGCTTAGCAGGCTTAGAGCTAGCGGCTCCCTTGCCTTTAGAAGTACCCTTAGCCATAGTATTTGCTGGATAGTAAATCGATGTCAGACAGTCTAGAAGCAGTACACTACTGTAACTACTAAATAACTGAAAAATATGTAAACTTCGATGGAAATTACTAGGTTTCAAACTATATTAAACTAAAATACAATTTAGTCAGTTAGGATTTAGCAGTGGTAGCTTGTGTAAGAATGATCGGGACTGCCTCTTGTTAAGAGCCTAAATATCCTCGATCACACAGGGCGTACCTCTAGCTGTTCTTTATTGAATAATTTTCACTAGAAGTACTAAGTGTTCATGACCACTTGCCTAATTTGTAAATAGACATAATAACGTAAGTCACGTTAATACATTAGCTGATATAAATAAAGTTCCATCTGAAGAAAAGTTAAAAAAAAAAAAAAGACTTATTGGATTTTGGAGATTGGCGGAGGACCAAAATCTATAAGTAGTAGTTCGGAGATTATAAAATTTGGTTTATAATATCCTACATCTACTAATGTCTCAAATAGGTCCAAGTAGATGAGTCATACCAAATACTCAGGCTATTGGAGCCATCAAAGTGAATTTAGAACACTTTGGAAATATTGGAAAAAGAGCTTGTACTAAATTATTTAAAATACAAATAAAACCAATGTATTATCTCAATTGATCTTGATATTTTAGACTGACCCTCTTGACAAACCTAACCCTGTCAGAGGATATGATCGTATGGAACTCGATGAGGCTTACCATCCTCGTAATATCGACCCTCATTTGCCAACTAACCCTGGTAATCACGATTTTGGCAATCGCTACACCAGTACCTCGTTAGAGAGTTCCCGCTCTAATCCTGAGGATGAGGAAGTGAGAACCAGACATACTCGTCTCAGGCTATTACGCTCTGGTATGCAAGTCCTTGAGGACCGTCTATTGAATGACTCTGACCTTGACGATAGGAAAGCGGATAACATTCGCTATCTAATCGATAACAAGAGAAAGGAAATAGACACCATCTTGGCACTAGCAGCCCGTAGCACTGAGCATGAGCCTCGTGAACACTTAGAACCAAGCTTTATAAAGCAGCTAGGTAACGCGCAGGCTGAGGTCGATTTCTCTACTAATGAGAGTACAGTGGAGACACTGAAGGCCTTCGACCAACTTAAGGAGTCTGCCAGCCTTAGGGATAAGCAGATGATGAATGCCTTTATTCATTTCTGTGAGCCAGGTGAATGGCGAACTATCTTGAAGGCTCATGAGCCCAACTGGAAAGCCCTACCCTGGCACCAGTTGCGTGATAATATACTTAACACCTTTTTTTTGAAGATGCACGTGACCGTGAACTTCTAGAGTCTCGCAAGTTCTTTGCGAACGATACCACTATTCGAGGTGCTCTAGCTCATATGACACATATGAATACTCGGATGGGTGGTCGTTACCTATACTGGCGAATATACTAATTTGCAGATGATGGAGACTCTGGGAGCTTTATCTTTAAGAAAGTTTGACATCATCGATGATGCGATCTACTTGGTCTGTCTTTGAGAAGATAGTACTAACCTCCTTACTAACTTAAAGTCAATGATGACATACTTACTGCCGAACCTCGAAACTGGAGGTGAAAACCGAAGGTGATAGAAGGTTGCACGCAAGTGTGGTTACAACCTCACAAAACGTAATGGCAAGTGGAATGGTAGACACGACCCTGTTAAGTATGTGCACACTAGGCAAGCCAGATTTTGGACACTATATGAAGAGTGTGCTACTTGCACCAGGTACTAACGGTTGGCACAAAGAGGATTGCAACTGAAGTCTCTGCTATCTCACGCCGAGTAGCCTACGCTACAGATATGGCTGTCCATAACGAAACAACTGATTTAATCTTGGGAAATGGCAAAGTTACTACTTGCGAACAAGCCATTGACTATGCACACATAATGCTGTCAGATAGAAGAGAAGTGAAGACTCACCTAATCGTTACTGACATGTCTCAGAAATACTATTTAATTATAGGTATGACTGATCTTCTCAGTTTAGGTATAACACTCACTGGTCTGCCTAATGGGCTGGACCCGAATAAAGATCAGTCAGATGATAACATGTTAAAGATACCTAAACCTCCGGAAGGTGAAGCAAAGGATATGATTCCGCACTTCACCGATATAATTATGGACTTAATTATACAAAACAGGAAGATTGCAATAACTGACTGGTGTATGTTTAAGTTCTCTAATGGGTACGTTAGACTTGACTTAACAAACGTCGACTTCTCTAAGTTAAAGTGTCCTTCACATAACTACGTGAGTTGGAGACACAAAGACGTTGTCAAAACCCAAATCGAAGATTGGTTAAAACAGGTCTAAAATCAGGGATCAACCCCAGTTAACTTAGCTCTCTTAGCGGTCGATCAATATAAATCTGATGGAACGTTTATGAGTAGTACAAGACCTGTCGCCAATCAACAAACTAATTCCAAACATAGTTTTCCCTTACCTAAGATAAGCGAGATACTACGCAAAATGGAGGTGCGATATCTTTTCCAATAGACTTAAAAGCTATTCCATCAACTTTATATGAGCCTCATAGGTGCTTTTCCTGAAGGTAAGAAGTACCAGTTTAAACACCTGAAGGCTTACACATGTTACTTCTTTCTTCCAACAAGTTATGATGGAACTATTTGCGGACCTGTCGTATAACGTATCAGTCTATTTAGATGATATAGTTATCTTTACAAAGACAACACATGAACATGCTAAACTCGTTAAAGAAGTCTTAAAGCGACTTAATCATGCTAAACTTAAGATTAACGAAGACAAGTGTTCTTTTGCTAAAGATACTATACACTTACTTGGCTACAAAGTATCTGCAGCAGGGGTAGAAATTGATCCTGGCAAGAAACAGTTTCTGTTGGATTTATCAACACCAATTACTGGAAGATATGTGAACTCTGTGTGGGGTTTGTTAACTTCTTCTCGGATTCGGTACCGCATCTTTCTCATTACTTAAAGCCTTTCAGTCACCTACGGCTGCACAAAGGACCTTTGGGAAAGCTTTGGACTAAAGAATGTGATGATGCATTTAAACTAGTCAAAAGTAAAGTAATGGACGCACCCATCATGCAGTACCCTGTGGATGGTGTCCCATTCAAGTAGCAACCGACGCTTCAGATCGAGCGGTAGGTGGAGTGCTTTACCAAACGATAAATGGTAAACCGCGCTACATACAATTCTTTAGCAAGAGTTATAATAAGAGTCAACGGAATTACCCTACCGTTAAACAAGAGCTCCTTGCTATAGTTACTGCGCTAAGACAGTTTAAAGACTACCTTTATGGAAGTTACTTTACTGTCGCCTGTGATCAAAAGTCTTTAACATACTTAAAAAGATATGAACCCTGATTCACAGTTGGTGAGCCGCTGGCATGACATTATTGCCAAGTTCGCTTTTAATATAACACACATACCAGGAATACATAACCATCTTCCTGACATGCTCTCTCGACTTGTGCCCGACTACCAGAAAACAATCAAGGAGTTATTAGCAACCGATTGGATGCTAAATAAGAAATGGTTTAACCTCGCTCAATCACGATGGGGTCCATTTACTGTTGATATGTTCGCCGCAGAACATAACAAACAGGTTTCTGAATATAGGTCGTTGACTCATCCTAAAGGTGATGCATTTCAGCTTGACTTATCAAAGCATAATGCGTGGGCTAACCCACCTTGTCAACTTATCGCACAGTTGTTAAATTATGTTAATATTACTAAATCTACCATTACGCTGTGTTGTCCCTTACGTAACTCCGACCCATGGATACGTGATTTAATTAATATGATTCAAGACGAACCTATTTATGTCGACCGTGAAACCGACACGTTCTTGTATCAGGGATCCTATTCTATTAAGAAGACGCCTTGGAAACACACCATTGTTTGTCGCATCGGTCCTGCAGGTACCACTAAGTGGAAACCCTCAACCGAATTCTTAGCTAAACTAGAGGAGTCTAAAGAGTTTGAACAAAGCTCAAGACTCGTACAACACATGCACCCAACAAGATTGCAGTCGAGGTAATGCCGATTGAAACGGCATTAGATCGTAAAAAACATGGAACTAGCTAAGGCCATGGATCAAAGACTCAAAACTCTAAGAGAACCTGAAGCTCGCACTCAACTACTTAAAGCGCTGCTTAAAGAACAGCCAGGAGTTGCGAAACAACTGAAGAAGATACTTCAACAATCCAATGTTGTCAATTATGTATCTCAGGACTCTACCCCTCCTGATACTGAGGTTGCCCTTTCCAACAGGACTATGGTTCATCCAGCCAGCGTTACGCAGAATCTGACTGACTTAGAGGAGCTCGAAAGTAGAGTTAAAATTATACATAATTTAACGCATCGAGCATATGAGCATACTTATAAAATGGCTATTCGTGCAGGGCTTGATCACCCGGCGCTGAAAGAAACCATACGTGAAGTATACCGACGCTGTACTGATTGTGAAAAGAACCAGATCAAGCGATACGGTTGGGCACCCCTAAAAAGTGTGACAGAAGACCAACCGATGCGCCGAGTCATAGTCGATTTGGTTAAACTCCCGCGATTCAAGCATACTGGCGATGTATATATCTGTCATTTCTTATGTGTGGCTTCGGGCTATAACTTGCTTTATGCAATACCGAACAAACGTCCACAAACAGTGGCAGAATTATGCTATCACGTCTTCAATGACTTCGGTTTCCCCGAGTACTATGTTCTGATAACGGTAGTGAGTTTTGTACCGACGTAATGGAGGCACTTATACTCGTATCAGGCATGACCCATAGGCGTGGTGTTCCCTACAAACCTCAAACGCAGGGTGCAAATGAGACACGTCATAGAGAACTTAAGAAACTCTTGCGTACCGCACTAGACGACGTTGAGGATATGTGGCCTTATCATTTGAAATGGGTTCAGACTCAAATGAATAACTGCATGAATCCTCAAACTGGAACACTCCCGTTTCACTATTTCTTTGGCCGCTATAGTGAATTACAAGCAACGTTTGATAAAACTGCGCCCGAGAAACACGCTACCCCGTGGCTACAAAAGATCGAGCATATGCAGAACGTTGTTTACCCCTGTTTACTCGAGCACAAAAATCGCGTCCTACTTAAAGCGTATGACCGATGGAATAACACTAAGAACATTGTTCAGTTCAAAGTCGGCGATTACGTTAACATTATAAATCGAAACGCCAACGTTACCGAACTCTCTTCTAAGACGATAGGACCTTTTGTTATTTCCTACCATGATGAGAAGAGTGATACTTACGAAGTGAATAAAATTGATGGTACTAGCGCAACCAATCTAGGCACTCACCGTATCCCTACCTCCGAACTCTCATTCGCTCGCTCATTTGATTCTGATGTACCAGTTATGGAGTCACAAGTCAAAGATATAATTGACAAAACATCCGAAGACGGTTACACTTACTACAAGACCCGTTTTATGGATGGAACAGTAGTTTGGCTAACCTCCGATGCATTTCGTGAATCTCGCGACTTTCTTTGTATCTTTAATAAGAAATGGAATAAGCGTTTACATAAGAACACACAAGATAAACGAAAAGGGTTTCCTCAGGTGACTACAAACCCTGACGGATCTGAAATTCCCTATTTGCCACCTACTTCCTACGTGACTAAACTTTCTGATCTGCTTACCAACAGTGCAGAAAATTGTTCAAACTTACTTACTAATGAAGAACAGCCTTTGGCTATTACCTTACAAATAATAAACGTAAGGCTCCTACATCGGAAATGGTTACTGGACCAAATACTAAACGACATAGAGTACAACATGAGTCTTGAACTCAAAACTCATATAGGCACATACTTACTCGATAGGTCATGACCGAAACCGTTTTACTTTGGTTTTCGCTTTACCAACTAGATCGTATCTTAACGTACGTTCGTAGTTCTAAAAGCTACTGGGGCTATGTAGAAATGCGGCCTCCGGTCAGTCTAAAATATCAAGATCAATTGAGATAATACATTGGTTTTTTTATTTGTATTTTAAATAATTTAGTACAAGCTCTTTTTCCAATATTTCCAAAGTGTTCTAAATTCACTTTGATGGCTCCAATAGCCTGAGTATTTGTTATGACTCATCTACTTGGACCTATTTGAGACATTAGTAGATGTAGGATATTATAAACTAAATTTTATAATCTCCGAACTACTACTTATAGATTTTGGTCCTCCGCCAATCTCCAAAATCAATAAGTCTTTTTCTTTTTTTAACTTTTCTTCAGATGGAACTTTATTTATATCAGCTAATGTATTGACGTGACTTACGTTATTATGTCTATTTACAAATTAGGCAAGTGGTCATGAACACTTAGTACTTCTAGTGAAAATTATTCAATAAAGAACAGCTAGAGGTACGCCCTGTGTGATCGAGGATATTTGGGCTCTTAACAAGAGGCAGTCCTGATCATAATCCTGCTCATATTTTTAGCCCATGCATATGTTATGTGCACTTTATGATTTAGCCCCCGTCGGGGTTAACCCTACCCCCCCACTTGTGTGCTTCTGTGCTTCTCCATCTTTCTGGTGGAGTCACCTGCCTCTTCAGTGAACCTTTCTTGCTCCTGAGAAGGCTCTCCAGCTTTGTGTTACTCCCCGTATGTCGCTGATTTATTCTTCCGTGCTCCAACATGTGCCATTGTGGTAAACAACCCATGATGGTTCCATATAGGCCTTCCTGGCTCTGTCGATCCCTCTCTATGCAGCTAGACTCGACTTAATAATGTCCTCGTACGTCCTGTCGCCTGAAGTCCCTAAGACAGATGTTCCTTAGTATCGTTCTTGGTTCTCGTCGCCAACTATGGCCTTATCTCGGCGTGTAAACCACTTCTCTGAGTATGTTGAGCTTTGGTATCTTGCAACGACTGAAATAGGATGGTAGCTC
>LUCW03002061.1:0-23522 GCA_001586965.3 Sphaeroforma sirkka | reverse complement strand
TTTAGTCCAAAGCTTTCCCAAAGGTCCTTTGTGCAGCCGTAGGTGACTGAAAGGCTTTAAGTAATGAGAAAGATGCGGTACCGAATCCGAGAAGAAGTTAACAAACCCACACACAGAGTTCACATCTCTTCCAGTAATTGGTGTTGATAAATCCAACAGAAACTGTTTCTTGCCAGGATCAATTTCTACCCTGCTGCAGATACTTTGCAGCCGCTAAGTGTATATATAGTATCTTTTAGCAAAAGAAATTCTGTCTTCGTTAATCTTAAGCTTACATGATTAAGTCGCTTTAAGACTCTTTTAACGAGTTTTAGCACATGTTCATGTGCTGTCTTTGTAAAGATAACTAGGTCATCTAAATAGACTGATACGTTAGCACGACAGGTCCGCAAATAGTTCCACTGTCCTTGTTGGAAGAAAGAAGGTAACATGTGTAAGCCTTCAGGTGCACCTTTTAAACTGGTACTTGTACCTTGCCAAGTAAAGGAAAAGTATTTCCTATGAGGCTGATATATTTGTAGTTGATGGAATGCAGCTTTTAAGTCTATCTTGGAAAAGATAGTCGCACCCTCCATTTTGCGTAGTATCTCGCTTATCTTAGGTAAGGGAAAAACTATGTTGCGGAATTAGTTTGTTGATTGGCGACAGGTCTAGTACTACTCTTGTTTTACTAAACGTTCCATCAGATTTATATTGATCGACCGCTAAGAGAGCTAAGTTAACTGGGGTTGTATCATAATTGATTTCTACTTAGACCCTGTTTTTAACCAATCTTCGATTTGGGTTTTGACAACGTCTTTGTGTCTCCAACTCACGTAGTTATGTGAAGGACACTTTAACTTAGAGAAGTCGACGTTTGTTAAGTCAAGTCTAACGTACCCATTAGAGAACTTAAACATACACCAGTCAGTTATTGCAATCTTCCTGTTTTGTATAATTAAGTCCATAATTATATCGGTGAAGTGCGGAATCATATCCTTTGCTTCACCTTCCGGAGGTTTAGGTATCTTTTAACATATTATCATCTGACTGATCTTTATTCGGGTCCAGCCCATTAGGAGCAGACCAGTGAGTGTTAATATACCTAAACTGAGAAGATCAGTCATACCTATAATTAAATCGTATTTCTGAGACATGTCAGTAACGATTAGTGAGTCTTCACTTCTCTTCTATCTGACAGCATTATGTGTGCATAGTCAATGGCTTGTTCGCAAGTAGTAACTTTGCCATTTCCCAAGATTAAATCAGTTGTTTCGTTATGGACAGCCATATCTGTAGCGTAGGCTACTCGGCATGAGATAGCAGAGACTTCAGCCCCTGGATCAAATAGTGCCATAACTTTTTTTCTCCATTTACGAAAACTGTTTGAAAGATACGTTCATCTCCTTTGGTATAGATTTTATTGAACATTTTCTCATAATCTTGCTCTAGTGCGCACATATGGTACTGTCAGTGCTTAACTTGGACGTCTGGTAAGTCCTTGCACCCTCTCTTTGTGCCAACCGTTAGTACCCCTTGCAAGTAGCACACTCTTTCATATAGTGTCCAAAATCTGGCTTGCCTGGTGCACACTTAACAGGGTCGTGTCTACCATTCCACTTTGCCATTATTGTTTTGTGAGGTTGTAACCACACTTCTGCAAGGCGCTCTCACCTTCTTATCACCTTCGGTTCGGTAGAAGTAGAGCCAGTACCCTCCAGTAGTAGTGCGAGGTTTCTTAGAACTACGCGCAGTATTAGTCTCTACTGCGTTTCGCTTAGTGGGCTGGGTGTAGCTCGTGGTACTAAGTACCTAGTAGAGGAATTGGTATGCTTGTGTACTATCTTCTCAAAGACAGACCAAGGCATAGATCGCAAATCACCATAGGCGATGATGTCATCATTGACTTTCTTAAAGAGGTTAGCTCCCAGAGTCTCCATCATCTGACAAATTAATAAATATTCGCCAGTATAGGTACGACCACCCATCCGAGTATTCATATGTGTCATATGAGCTAGAGCACCTCGAATAGTGGTATCGTTCGCAAAGAACTTGCGAGACTCTAGAAGTTCACGGTCACGTGCATCTTCAAAAAAGGTGTTAAGTATATTATCACGCAACTGGTGCCAGGGTAGGGCTTTCCAGTTGGGTTCATGAGCTTTCAAGATAGTTCGCCATTCACCTGGCTCACAGAAATGAATAAAAGGCATTCATCATCTGCTTATCCCTAAGGCTGGCAGACTCCTTAAGTTGGTCGAAGGCCTTCAGTGTCTCCACTGTACTCTCATTAGTAGAGAAATCGACCTCAGCCTGCGCGTTACCTAGCTGCTTTATAAAGCTTGGTTCTAAGTGTTCACGAGGCTCATGCTCAGTGCTACGGGCTGTTAGTGCCAAGATGGTGTCTATTTCCTTTCTCTTGTTATCGATTAGATAGCGAATGTTATCCGCTTTCCTATCGTCAAGGTCAGAGTCATTCAACAGACGGTCCTCAAGCGACTTGCATACCAGAGCGTAATAGCCTGAGACGAGTATGTCTGGTTCTCACTTCCTCATCCTCAGGATTAGAGCGGGAACTCTGTAACGAGGTACTGGTGTAGCGATTGCCAAAATCGTGATTACCAGGTTAGTTGGCAAATGAGGGTCGATATTACGAGGATGGTAAGCTCATCGAGTTCCATACGATCATATCCTCTGACAGGGTTAGGTTTGTCAAGAGGATGGTCGATGGTAGCATCAGAGCTATAGAGATTAAATTTTGAAATATTATCTCTCGCCAGTGGTAATTGGCTTAAGTGGTAAACATACTGGCTGGTAAACCAGTAGGTCTCGGGTTCGAAACCCGGCCCGAATTTTTTTTTCTTCTTCGGTATAGGAAGAATATCAGCCAAGTGGGACACGATAGAGGGGTCCACAACTGCTGCTGCTGCTAGCTCCTTCAAGAGCGCTTCAGTGCGGTTCAATTGGCGTCGAGATTGAGAGGATCCAACCACTCGTTGTCGAGTTATGGCATCCTCAGCTTCGGCCCCAAGATTTGACCTGAATGGAATGGCTTCTCCATCGATGGCGAAACCGAAATTTTCGGACAGGTCCAATACTTCCTTTTCACGCCGGATTTGTGCTGGAGTGTCCTTTAGATGTGGAGTTATAATGCCCCCGACATTCGTATCCACGAATTTTCCAGCCTTTCGACGTTTATCCCCAATATTTGACGGCACGTGGTCAGGGGGGCAAGCTGGGGCCCTGAGCTTCACTCCTAGGTGATACACGGACGCTGGCGAGCCTTTCCGCGGTAGTAGATACCTCTTCTTCCAAGGCTTTAGGATCCGACGAGTCATCCTCAGAATAATCCTCTGTACCAACCTCAGAATTTGCTTCCCCAACAGTATCCTCGGCAGGCTCAACTCCAGACAGGCTAGGTGTTTCCACAGGGACCTCAGGAACCTCGGCAGGCTTAGCAGGCTTAGAGCTAGCGGCTCCCTTGCCTTTAGAAGTACCCTTAGCCATAGTATTTGCTGGATAGTAAATCGATGTCAGACAGTCTAGAAGCAGTACACTACTGTAACTACTAAATAACTGAAAAATATGTAAACTTCGATGGAAATTACTAGGTTTCAAACTATATTAAACTAAAATACAATTTAGTCAGTTAGGATTTAGCAGTGGTAGCTTGTGTAAGAATGATCGGGACTGCCTCTTGTTAAGAGCCTAAATATCCTCGATCACACAGGGCGTACCTCTAGCTGTTCTTTATTGAAGAATTTTCACTAGAAGTACTAAGTGTTCATGACCACTTGCCTAATTTGTAAATAGACATAATAACGTAAGTCACGTTAATACATTAGCTGATATAAATAAAGTTCCATCTGAAGAAAAGTTAAAAAAAGAAAAAGACTTATTGGATTTTGGAGATTGGCGGAGGACCAAAATCTATAAGTAGTAGTTCGAGATTATAAAATTTAGTTTATAATATCCTACATCTACTAATGTCTCAAATAGGTCCAAGTAGATGAGTCATACCAAATACTCAGGCTATTGGAGCCATCAAAGTGAATTTAGAACACTTTGGAAATATTGGAAAAAAGAGCTTGTACTAAATTATTTAAAATACAAATAAAACCAATGTATTATCTCAATTGATCTTGATATTTTAGACTGACCGGAGGCCGTATTTCTACACCAGCCAGTATGTTTACCACTAAGCCAGTTACCACTGGCGAGAGAGAAAATATTTCAAAATTTAATCTCTATAGCTCTGATGCTACCATCGACCATCCTCTTGACAAACCTAACCCTGTCAGAGGATATGATCGTATGGAACTCGATGAGGCTTACCATCCTCGTAATATCGACCCTCATTTGCCAACTAACCCTGGTAATCACGATTTTGGCAATCGCTACACCAGTACCTCGCTAGAGAGTTCCCGCTCTAATCCTGAGGATGAGGAAGTGAGAATCAGACATACTCGTCTCTCAGGCTATTACGCTCTGGTATGCAAGTCCTTGAGGACCGTCTATTGAATGACTCTGACCTTGACGATAGGAAAGCGGATAACATTCGCTATCTAATCGATAACAAGAGAAAAGGAAATAGACACCATCTTGGCACTAGCAGCCCGTAGCACTGAGCATGAGCCTCGTGAACACTTAGAACCAAGCTTTATAAAGCAGCTAGGTAACGCGCAGGCTGAGGTCGATTTCTCTACTAATGAGAGTACAGTGGAGACACTGAAGGCCTTCGACCAACTTAAGGAGTCTGCCAGCCTTAGGGATAAGCAGATGATGAATGCCTTTATTCATTTCTGTGAGCCAGGTGAATGGCGAACTATCTTGAAGGTTCATGAGCCCAACTGGAAAGCCCTACCCCTGGCACCAGTTGCGTGATAATATACTTAACACCTTTTTTTTGAAGATGCACGTGACCGTGAACTTCTAGAGTCTCGCAAGTTCTTTGCGAGCGATACCACTATTCGAGGTGCTCTAGCTCATATGACACATATGAATACTCGGATGGGTGGTCGTACCTATACTGGCAAATATTTATTGATTTGTCAGATGATGGAGACTCTGGGAGCTAACCTCTTTAAGAAAGTCAATGATGACATACTTCTACCGAACCGAAAGGTGAAAAGAAGGTGAGAGCGCCTTGCACGAAGTGTGGTTACAACCTCACAAAACGTAATGGCAAGTGGAATGGTAGACACGACCCTGTTAAGTGTGCACCAGGCAAGCCAGATTTTGGACACTATATGAAAGAGTGTGCTACTTGCAAGGGTACTAACGGTTGGCACAAAGAGGATTGCAACTGAAGTCTCTGCTATCTCACGCCGAGTAGCCTACGCTACAGATATGGCTGTCCATAACGAAACAACTGATTTAATCTTGGGAAATGGCAAAGTTACTACTTGCGAACAAGCCATTGACTATGCACACATAATGCTGTCAGATAGAAGAGAAGTGAAGACTCACCTAATCGTTACTGACATGTCTCAGAAATACTATTTAATTATAGGTATGACTGATCTTCTCAGTTTAGGTATAACACTCACTGGTCTGCCTAATGGGCTAGACCCGAATAAAGATCAGTCAGATGATAACATGTTAAAGATACCTAAACCTCCGGAAGGTGAAGCAAAGGATATGATTCCGCACTTCATCGATATAATTATGGACTTAATTATACAAAACAGGAAGATTGCAATAACTGACTGGTGTATGTTTAAGTTCTCTAATGGGTACGTTAGACTTGACTTAACAAACGTCGACTTCTCTAAGTTAAAGTGTCCTTCACATAACTACGTGAGTTGGAGACCCAAAGACGTTGTCAAAACCCAAATCGAAGATTGGTTAAAACAGGGTCTAATTGAAATCAATTATGATACAACCCCAGTTAACTTAGCTGTCATAGCGGTCGATTAAGAAGTACCAGTTTAAAGGTGCACCTGAAGGCTTACACATGTTACCTTCTTTCTTCCAACAAGTTATGATGGAACTATTTGCGGACCTGTCGTATAACGTATCAGTCTATTTAGATGATATAGTTATCTTTACAAAGACAACACATGAACATGCTAAACTCGTTAAAGAAGTCTTAAAGCGACTTAATGATGCTAAACTTAAGATTAACGAAGACAAGTGTTCTTTTGCTAAAGATACTATACACTTACTTGGCTACAAAGTATCTGCAGCAGGGGTAGAAATTGATCCTGGCAAGAAACAGTTTCTGTTGGATTTATCAACACCAATTACTGGAAGATATGTGAACTCTGTGTGTGGGTTTGTTAACTTCTTCTCGGATTCGGTACCGCATCTTTCTCATTACTTAAAGCCTTTCAGTCACCTACGGCTGCACAAAGGACCTTTGGGAAAGCTTTGGACTAAAGAATGTGATGATGCATTTAAACTAGTCAAAAGTAAAGTAATGGACGCACCCATCATGCAGTACCCTGTGGATGGTGTCCCATTCCAAGTAGCAACCGACGCTTCAGATCGAGCGGTAGGTGGAGTGCTTTACCAAACGATAAATGGTAAACCGCGCTACATACAATTCTTTAGCAAGAGTTATAATAAGAGTCAACGGAATTACCCTACCGTTAAACAAGAGCTCCTCGCTATAGTTACTGCGCTAAGACAGTTTAAAGACTACCTTTATGGAAGTTACTTTACTGTCGCCTGTGATCAAAAGTCTTTAACATACTTAAAAGATATGAATCCTGATTCACAGTTGGTGAGCCGCTGGCATGACATTATTGCCAAGTTCGCTTTTAATATAACACACATACCAGGAATACATAACCATCTTCCTGATATGCTCTCTCGACTTGTGCCCGACTACCAAAAAACAATCAAGGAGTTATTAGCAACCGATTGGATGCTAAATAAGAAATGGTTTAATCTCGCTCAATCACGATGGGGTCCATTTACTGTTGATATGTTCGCCGCAGAACATAACAAACAGGTTTCTGAATATAGGTCGTTGACTCATCCTAAAGGTGATGCATTTCAGCTTGACTTATCAAAAGCATAATGCGTGGGCTAACCCACCTTGTCAACTTATCGCACAGTTGTTAAATTATGTTAATATTACTAAATCTACCATTACGCTGTGTTGTCCCTTACGTAACTCCGACCCATGGATACGTGATTTAATTAATATGATTCAAGACGAACCTATTTATGTCGACCGTGAAACCGACACGTTCTTGTATCAGGGATCCTATTCTATTAAGAAGACACCTTGGAAACACACCATTGTTTGTCGCATCGGTCCTGCAGGTACCACTAAGTGGAAACCCTCAACCGAATTCTTAGCTAAACTAGAGGAGTCTAAAGAGTTTGAACAAAAGCTCAAGACTCGTACAACACATGCACCCAACAAGATTGCAGTCAAGGTAATGCCGATTGAAACGGCATTAGATCGTAAAAACATGGAATTAGCTAAGGCCATGGATCAAAGACTCAAAACTCTAAGAGAACCTGAAGCTCGCACTCAACTACTTAAAGCGCTGCTTAAAGAACAGCCAGGAGTTGCGAAACAACTGAAGAAGATACTTCAACAATCTAATGTTGTCAATTATGTATCTCAGGAGTCTACCCCTCCTGATACTGAGGTTGCCCTTTCCAACAGGACTATGGTTCATCCAGCCAGCGTTACGCAGAATCTGACTGACTTAGAGGAGCTCGAAAGTAGAGTTAAAATTATACATAATTTAACGCATCGAGCATATGAGCATACTTATAAAATGGCTATTCGTGCAGGGCTTGATCACCCGGCGCTGAAAGAAACCATACGTGAAGTATACCGACGCTGTACTGATTGTGAAAAGAACCAGATCAAGCGATACGGTTGGGCACCCCTAAAAAGTGTGACAGAAGACCAACCGTTGCGCCGAGTCATAGTCGATTTGGTTAAACTCCCGCGATTCAAGCATACTGGCGATGTATATATCTGTCATTTCTTATGTGTGGCTTCGGGCTATAACTTGCTTTATGTAATACCGAACAAACGTCCACAAACAGTGGCAGAATTATGCTATCACGTCTTCAATGACTTCGGTTTCCCCCGAGTACTATGTTCTGATAATGGTAGTGAGTTTTGTACCGACGTAATGGAGGCACTTATACTCGTATCAGGCATGACCCATAGGCGTGGTGTTCCTTACAAACCTCAAACGCAGGGTGCAAATGAGACACGTCATAGAGAACTTAAGAAACTCTTGCGTACCGCACTAGACGACGTTGAGGATATGTGGCCTTATCATTTGAAATGGGTTCAGACTCAAAATGAATAACTGCATGAATCCTCAAACTGGAACACTCCCGTTTCACTATTTCTTTGGCCGCTATAGTGAATTACAAGCAACGTTTGATAAAACTGCGCCCGAGAAACACGCTACCCCGTGGCTACAAAAGATCGAGCATATGCAGAACGTTGTTTACCCCTGTTTACTCGAGCACAAAAAATCGCGTCCTACTTAAAGCGTATGACCGATGGAATAACACTAAGAACATTGTTCAGTTCAAAGTCGGCGATTACGTTAACATTATAAATCGAAACGCCAACGTTACCGAACTCTCTTCTAAGACGATAGGATCTTTTGTTATTTCCTACCATGATGAGAAGAGTGATACTTACGAAGTGAATAAAATTGATGGTACTAGCGCAACCAATCTAGGCACTCACCGTATCCCTACCTCCGAACTCTCATTCGCTCGCTCATTTGATTCTGATGTACCAGTTATGGAGTCACAAGTCAAAGATATAATTGACAAAACATCCGAAGACGGTTACACTTACCACAAGACCCGTTTTATGGATGGAACAGTAGCTTGGCTAACCTCCGATGCATTTCGTGAATCTCGCGACTTTCTTCGTATCTTTAATAAGAAATGGAATAAGCGTTTACATAAGAACACACAAGATAAACGAAAAGGGTTTCCTCAGGTGACTACAAACCCTGACGGATCTGAAATTCCCTATTTGCCACCTACTTCCTACGTGACTAAACTTTCTGATCTGCTTACCAACAGTGCAGAAAATTGTTCAAACTTACTTACTAATGAAGAACAGCCTTTGGCTATTACCTTACCAAATAATAAACGTAAGGCTCCTACATCGGAAATGGTTACTGGACCAAATACTAAACGACATAGAGTACAACATGAGTCTTGAACTCGTACATATAGGCACATACTTACTAGATAGGTCATGACCGAAACCGTTTTTACTTTGGTTTTCGCTTTACCAACTAGATCGTATCTTAACGTACGTTCGTAGTTCTAAAAGCTACTGGGGGCTATGTAGAAATGCGGCCTCCGGTCAGTCTAAAATATCAAGATCAATTGAGATAATACATTGGTTTTTATTTGTATTTTAAATAATTTAATACAAGCTCTTTTTATAATATTTCCAAAGTGTTCTAAATTCACTTTGATGGCTCCAATAGCCTGAGTATTTGTTATGACTCATCTACTTGGACCTATTTGAGACATTAGTAGATGTAGGATATTATAAACTAAATTTTATAATCTCCGAACTACTACTTATAGATTTTGGTCCTCCCGCCAATCTCCAAAATCCAATAAGTCTTTTTCTTTTTTTAACTTTTCTTCAGATGGAACTTTATTTATATCAGCTAATGTATTGACGTGACTTACGTTATTATGTCTATTTACAAATTAGGCAAGTGGTCATGAACACTTAGTACTTCTAGTGAAAATTATTCTATAAAGAACAGCTAGAGGTACGCCCTGTGTGATCGAGGATATTTAGGCTCTTAACAAGAGGCAGTCCCGATCATTCTTACACAAGCTACCACTGCTAAATCCTAACTGACTAAATTGTATTTTAGTTTATTATAGTTTGAAACCTAGTAATTTCCATCGAAGTTTACATCTCGACATTCTTACTTAGATAATTTAGTTCGTGCCCAGTACTCCGTCCCTTGCCGTAGTATCAACTCACTCATGAATCCTGCTCATATTTTTAGCCCATGCATATGTTATGTGCACTTATGATTTAGCCCCCGTCGGGGTTAACCCTACCCCCTTGTGTGCTTCTGTGCTTCTCCATCTTTCTGGTGGAGTCACCTGCCTCTTCAGTGAACCTTTCTTGCTCCTGAGAAGGCTCTCCAGCTCTTGTGTTGCTCCCCGTATGTCGCTGATTTATTCTTCCGTGCTCCAACATGTGCCATTGTGGTAAACAACCCATGATGGCTCCATATAGGCCTTCCTGGCTCTGTCGATCCCTCTCTATGCAGCTAGACTCGACTTAATAATGTCCTCGTACGTCCCGTCGCCTGAAGTCCCCTAAGACAGATGTTCCTTAGTATCGTTCTTGGTTCTCGTCGCCAACTATGGCCCTTATCTCGGTAAACCACTTCTCTGAGTATGTTGAGCTTTAGTATCTTGCAACGACTGAAATAGGATGGTAGCTCGTCTGAAACCACTCGCTTACTGTAATCGACTCGTTCTAAACCTCTATATGCAGGTGGTATTGTTACCCTTGTTTCTACCCCTATGCTTTCTACCAAGGTGTAAATAAATTTGCTATAGCTCGCTTTGTCTAGACCTGGTGTGAGTCTGTAACGTTGTCACTTTTAGCCCTACCTGTCTTAGGCACTAATCTTCTCTTGAATATTTCTCTGTTCAACACTTTAAAAATCTACCTCTCCTGACTCTATTTTCCTGTTTTTAACGAAATTCTTTACCTCCAACAATTGTCTTAACTAACCCAGCTTTTTCTTCTAGTTTGTACCTTTCCTTAGTAGGGTCCTGGTGTAACTACTGCCCTACTATTTATATCTATAACCTTATAGTTTCGACCACTACTAGAGCTACTCTTAGTTATTATTGTTACTTATCTTGTTCGTTGTCTGAGCCCTTCCCGACCTTCTGATTTCGCTCCTGTTCTGCTGATGTCAACCCCTCCGATGCTTTCGATGGCTCCTCGTGCTCAGCTGTAGTGTCTTTGTTTGACAATGTTTGTTGCTTTCTAGGAATATTAGCTACTTGCTGATAAATCCTGACCCTTTCTAACTGCCTAGCCATACTAGATCTACTTAGCCCAAAGCGTCGATCGATTCCTTCAGATCCTCTTGCCTGGTGTCGTTATATCTGCTGTTCGCCCGGTCTCTGTGTTTCTTCCGGGCCGCTGTCACCATTTGACAGTAAGGACGGCATTGTGGCACTAGCGTCACTGCTAGTAGAATAACTACCAACCTCCTCCGTCGGTAGATTCTAGCGATCTCATCAACTTACTGCTCCATCTTGCTTTTCCTGTTACATTCAAAGTTCTTTCTCTTTGGTTCATAGTTTCTCTATAGAAAAATTAATGAATTCCAATTTAATACTATAAAGCAGTTTAAATAAAGATAGCTTATTTCACAATTATTAATAAAATAACAACTTTCCAAAGTATAGTTAAAGATGTAGTAAGTACACGTCGAGTAACTATATCTCAACGTTCTCCCTCCTCAGGGAGGGGGACGTTATTCATTTATTAGTAATTGTAAACAGTAATCCTAAAATGACTGACTCTTAAATGAGTCATCAGTCATGTGTGTAAAACCAGCAAAATCCTAAAACCCGGTTTATCAGATTATTCTGATAAACTGTAAAACTTGTAATAAACCTAAAATAATCAAATAAATATAAGTATTGTATTCCACATAAAGACTATTCATATTACTAAGTCAGAATAGAGGCACTGAATGATCCAATAACAGTATGTGGCAAGGTGTATCTATATTAGAAAGAAAACATTGGCTAGGTTGCAAACTTTCACCACAGATCACTCAAGTGTATTCATTGTAGCCTATTTAATATTTTACAGCCTTGAATATATCTTTTTTCTCTCTCCAATTTTTGGAAGTGTAGAATGTGTATATTTTATTTCCCGCGAGGTTGTGAGAGGTCAGGTGTGACATTAATCGTTAGACAACTTTATGGGTGCATACATGTCTCTGTGTCACTTTAGCATGACACATGTTTGCAGTTTATTGTGGCGCACAATTTTGATTGTGATCATGTCAATGTGTTTGCGTCGCATTGCACTAGGTCACAGTTTATGTGGGGTACAATTTTTACATCTAGCAATTTTCTGTTTGTTTATTTGGTATTGCACGAGTTTACTGTTTGTGTGGCGTACAATTTTGATCTCGAGCATGTCTACGTGTCTGTCTAGCATTACGCGAGTTCACAGTTTGTGTGGCATACAATTTTGATCTCAAGTATGTGTCTGTCTGTCTGTCTGGCATTGCATGATTTTAAAAGCAGTCAGCACAATTCGGGACAGATAACGAGTCGGGACAGAAAACGAGACCATGCACCTGGGGCCTATAAAATGTACCGTATATCCTATTCTTCTCTACACAAATAATATATTTTTAAATATATGAAGAAAAAAAAAATCATGTGAAATATTTTGTTTGATTTCAGAAGGCTATGAATATTCAATAATATTGTTTTGATACCGGACGAAGTGCAATACAGTATATTCAAATATTGACGACCAACACGCCACCAAATGCAATTGTACTCTTGATACTATATAATGCTTTCGAGGTTTCTGTATATTGTTGCCGCATTTGCGTCCGTCGAGGCCATCTCGTTCAAACTCGACCCAGGTGCGTACTGTCTTTTTCTCGACCACACATACCAAAGTTGCTTTTTGAATCGATTATTATGTGCCTGCCACTGTACAAACGCTCTGAAAGCATCGGTTCAGTTATTGGATCTGAGAGTTTATGTATGTAATTACTTGTTGTAGAATAACTAACGAAAAATAATTTGGGGAATTCCATACAGTACTTGTCTATTTTCGTGAACATAGGGGTGTCTTGATGCAGGGGTGTTTCAAAGTGTACTCATTGTCGAGTTGGTCTGAGTCGGTGTCCGTCTGATCACATGTCGATTGTTTGTGTGGTCTGTTAGAATACATAGTATTATGGATAAACTAAAGTTGGTAATAGTATCTATGTTATTTCATCAAAATAGTACACCGATGTTTATTTCCATGTAGGCGCAGTTCAGATATATGTATGTTTATAGAGATACCATAGTGCATATATTGCACGATCTGAACAACGATTTTATATGATTGCTCAAAGAGGTACAATCTATCAATAATATCCCTAAAAACACGTACTCACGTACTAACCCAGCACACCCCCCCCCCCCCCACACACACATATATATAATACGCACACATGAACATCCTCCCTCACTTACACACAACCGCACCCACACCCGCCAACACACATACACGCGTACATGTCATACATACAGACACACCTGTACACACAGACACACAAACACACGCACACATGCAAACACACGGACTTCCACACACACACACACACACATGTATATATAATATATATATATATATATATGCATATACATATATAAATATTATATATATATATATATACATATATTCATACATATATATATCCATTTGAATATATATAAATATATATATATATATATATATATATATACACACACACAATATGCGCACACATGGACATTCACTCTTAATTACACACAACCACAACCACGCCCCCCCAAGACACGGAACACATGCACACGCACACAAAGAAACACGAACAACCTCCCCCCCCCCCCCCCCCCACACACATGTATATATATATATTTTATCATATATCTTTATATATATACATATCTATGTATAGATATTCATATTTGCATACACCCACGCACACACAGGCTCACAGGACTTTATCGATGCAGACACAGATACAGGCACAGACACACAGACACACGGAAACTCACGTACACACACACACATAATATATATATATATATATATATACACACACACGCACACACATCATATCATCAATAATAATATATATATATATATATACATTTACATATTACATATTGCATACATATTATAATATTATATATATATATATGTATATATGCATATGTATATATATATGTATGTATAGGCGCATGTATTGCGCACACACACGCACATGCATCATATGTATACATATATGCATATATTATATACATATACATATATATACATATTATACATTTATATATATATATATATATATATATATATATATATATATATATATATATATATATATATATACATATATATATATATATATGTGTGTGTGTGCTGCAGACGTATAAATTTATATATATATATATATATGTGTGTATACATACATACATACATACATACATACATACATATTATATATATATATATATATATATATATATATATATATATATGTGTGTCTGTGTTGATATATTGCTTTGTGAAATTGTTGAATTTTATTTATCGATTTCAATGAAGTGTCATCGACAAGTCGCGTACTGGGGTCCTCGGTATCCCCTGCTAGTGTTTCAGTAACTATTGATCGCATTGATAAGGTAATTTTGCCAAGCGTTGGAAGCTGCTTATTGGTACAGTGTTGCATGGCTCTCATATGAACGCATTTCAGTGCTTCTCCGTATTTATTCAAAAAAATAGCTAACAGATTATATTCTCCTCTCTCCTGCCTTGTCTAGGGTCCACGAGGTGTCTGCGTCAGGAGTTGATGAATGGAACGTTTGTAAAGGGTGACTTCAAGGCTTCTGTGGTGGAGAAGCAATCCGTACAAATTGAGGTAAGCTTGAAAAAATAGCGTATTCAAGCAGTTGTACATGTCAGCAGGCGTGGCTTGTAGTATTGTCGAAACATATCAATATATCCAGAACGTTCTTCATAAGACAACTCTGGATTCATTTTTTCATCAGTGTGAATCTAGGATACCCCATTGTAGTCGGCATTTTTTGGCCAAATAACTTTCATCAGGTTAAGCCACCCATGCCGTGCATGTCATGTCTATTTGTAAACATCGGCACACCCTGGACCTCTTTTTTGTTTCGTATTGAGCTGTAGTTTTACTCTGATCTAATCCCCAAGCACTCTCTGCTGCAAAGAAAGATTCTGTGTACTCATGAGAGAAGGAACTCCAAGGAGAAGCTAATTGTTTCACGATATCATTGTGAGCTGCCGAATCATCTCGTGATCTTTTCGCGTACGTCAACGCCCTGATACACAGCCGATTATGGTCAAAACCTTGACCATGCCTGTTATGGATTATTTCAATTCATGAGATTCCAGGCTTATGCGCTTCACGTCTAATGTACAAACGATAAACTCGGTCCTCGTACTGGATATATAGTCGCAATCCCGAAATATTCGACACTGACTCAAAAAATCACAGACCGTTTTCAACAATGATGGTTGCTGGTTAAGACGACCGCAGATATACACAGAAGGGTCAGGGATTGATAAGTAACGACACCTTCCATATTTTGATGATACAGATCAAGGATGACTACGGTCGTAGTGCATACACAAAGGAGAATGCCGACAGCGGCAAGATAGCATATGTGGCGGACAATGCAGGTGTCTACGAGACGTGTTTCACGAGCAAGGTAAACGAGTGCCAAAACAACCACTTCAGATATGTATGTGTGTAGATCAATATTCAAACCGGTGCGTGTGACGAGATAGGTAATTGCCAAAGCACGCACCGTCAGATCAATGTGTAAGCTGGCGTACATGGCATAGTGTCTCAGCACTATAGTAGTATATACTTAACATTGCACTGTGTTTGTGTGCAGATATGCTGGCTCTGAATTTGCCCCTTGGAGAATGGCCTTTGTTTGTAGTTGCAATTTGTTTGGTGAAGCCCAGTCTCGTCATCTCAATCACCGGGTTGCGATGTTCTGCTGGCATATACTGCGTTGTCGATGACTTGCGATAGATTTTTTACACACAGCCTCTGAACCCTTTTTTTTTTACCGTTGTATTTTGATTAGACTATATTAAAATTATTTACGTAGAAATGTGATAGTATATCTCATTCGGACCTCAATTATGTTCTTATAAATAATGGTTCACAGTTGTATACGTGCGCACTTTCATCCATGGTTTGGATGTAGGGTTTTTTCTGCCAGCTGCAGATCATCATATGTACCTGGTAGTAGTTGCCACTGGTCTTTTCTATATTCCAATGAAATCCGATCAAGTTGCACATGATGGTACACATGCACAACATTCCAAAACAGCCAATATCGTATCATCATACATACACGCGTGCGCAGATAGTTTATCTACATACATACTTAGTCTCCAGCCACCACGATGACACCAATCGACATCATATAACCCACTGGCACAGGTCGACTCTGGGGCTGAGATGAAGATGCACGAGATCACTGTCGACTTGAAGTCCGGTGTGGAGGCCAACGAGTACGACGCAGTCAAAGAGGCCGAGAATTTGGCGCCGCTTGAACTGGCGATCAGGCGCATGGAAGAGCTGGCTGAGAGCATTGCCAAGGATATGGGCAGCATGAAGCAGCGAGAGGCTAACATGCGCAATACCAATGGTAGGTCGTTGTGGGTGTATGTACAAGGAAGGAGCTTGGTATACGGAACACGGGGGGCCCGTTGGTACGTGTATGGCTGTGACTGATAAGCGTGCGCTGTAGTTTAAGGTGGTGTCCATGGCATAGAGAGTCTCAAGTTAATACCAATTGAGTGGGTTTTAGATCCACGCTATCAGTACCTATATGCTTACAACTACACATAATCGACCACAGCGCGTGCGCCGTGCTTCCAGTGCGGTGTCGATGGTTCAAATGCAAGTTCATTTCACTACTAATGTGTCGGAGTATCACCTGATATCAACTCATACCCCCCGGCTCTCCCTGTTGGCTTTACTTAATTAGCTTCATTTCACTACTTATGTGTCAGAGTATCACCTGATATCACCTCATACCCCCCCCGGCCTCCCTGTTGGCTTTTACATAGTTACGTGCAAGTCGTGTGCCGTGCTTCAGTATAATTTCCAGGATGTGGAACCTAGTCCATATCACCACCACTGAAGTGGCAATCTACGTTTTCTTACTCATGGCAGCATAATATCTCATGATTTATATGTTTACCCATATCTTTGTTCTTACGGAAATTTAACATAGATGGAAGAGCTTTTTTTTACAATACAAGTGCCCACGTGTGATAGCGTCATGTGCTGTCAGCATATAAAAACTACTTTCGCTGTGTCAGTTATCTACTGGCGCATCACAGTACCAACAATCTCACCAAATGCTCCCCTAATTGCTTTGACAGAGTCGACCAACGCGCGAGTACTGTACTTCAGTGTGGTGTCCATGATGTGCTTGGTGGGTCTGGCCATCTGGCAGGTATACTACCTGAAGAGCTATTTCAAGTCCAAGAAGCTGATCTAAATATAGGGGTTGGACTTATGCAATATGAATCGACAGTGTTCCCCCCCCCCGATCCTCGGCCCTGTTTATGCGGGTCGAGCACGCCTATAGGAGACTCATGATATACAATAAAGCACCGATTTATGTGTATTTAACCGATCGTATAATTCCAGTTTACAATTTGAATTAGGACTCGCACCTAATATTCCAGCCGACTTCCCATTCTCAATAAGGAGAAGCTATCCCAATAAGAGAAGCTGAGCACGAGGATATTCCCATCCGTAGCCCTCCATTTATCTAAATTGGAAGCAGATGCCGAACGATACACACAAGCACAACGACATACACTCGAAATGTGTTGAATTTAGAAAGCTTGGACAGACAATCCAACTCAAAATACAGCCATATTCGACTGGTGCGCTTTAAGTGTCTATGTAAGCTGTTTCGTTGCAGATCACGTCGCCTCGAGCAAACCGGTTTCGGGGAGCGTTTAGTGTGCATACACTTGCGTAGCCACTCGGTCCGGCACGATACATTTTATATTACCTTCAGCGGTGTCTCTGACCCAATTCCAATGATGAACAGTGCCTAGGATTAAGTATACGCGAGCGTACACGGCCTGAAATCGAAATCATACGTACACACTATTTTCGTATCTCCATGTACAACTCAATCGTCTGTTCATTTGGTGCAAACGCCCTCCAATATCCTCCGTGCGACGCACAGTTCCACCCCGCCCACAACCGCAGAGAGAGAGTCAGAGAAGCTTTACTAGCTAAACTACGATATATCCACTAGCTAGACTACCATATGTTCAGGTAAAGTTCTGCGCTCTATAGGCAACCGCAGAGAGAGTCAGAGAAGCTTTTACTAGCTAAACTACGATATACTCACTAGCTAGACTACCATATATTCAGGTAGAGTTCTGCGCTCTATAGGGGCGTTGGGCAAGTGCGAGGCCAATGCTTCTCCGAACACTATGTACGACGAGCAGTCCTCGGCACTCTGAGGTACCGCAGACGACATGGTCACATAGACCATATATACCACCAGCGCCCAGCCGCATACGTCGGCAGTTCTAATGAACGAACACTGATACAACTGCGTGCATACCGTACCCTGTACGTGCCTCTCGCCTATAGGTACTGGCTGTACTCAAGCAGATAGGCAGGACGTATAAACAAGACAGGCTTTCTGGTGCACAACATCCTAGGGCCTATGGGCCCCACAGCCTCCCATCCGGACCTGTGCTACATGTCCGAAGGCATTAGGTCACTTTTGAGAACCCCGCCCCACCTTGTACCATTGCTCAATGTACAGGACAGACTGGAGTGTCAACAGTTGAGGTATAGTGATACACCCAGCACGCGACTAGGTACCACTCGCACGGTGTGAAGGGTGGCCAGATTCCTCCTTGCGAACAAAGTGTGCGTACTGACTTTGTCTGGCTATGCCTGTGATCTCTGTAGCCATCAGCGCAGCGCATGCGCGCATCAACTAGGTATTGCTTCATGGCCCTTTGTACGTGTACACTGACACGGAGCAGGCGGAACAGCCCCGTATGGTGTCTTGTACCACACGGTAGTATACTGGTACTTCCGCTCGATTGCAAGTACACGCAGGATGTTCGTAGCACTTGTTTGATCATCAGGCGCAGCCATAAGGCTGTCGACGAATTCTGCGGTGCATGCTGTGCCCACACACTCTCATGAACTCACTCCTATCAAAGCAGTAAGCGTTCCTGAGGCCTTACTTGTCGTCCTGAGAATCCTTGACAATCTGCGCCAGCGTCTCGCCATCACACCCAGCTCTCATCAGTCTCACACACAGACCCATTGTTTCCTCGTCCAGTCCGGTGGCTAAGTATTGTGACATTTCCATCAACACTGTGCGGGTTGAGGTTGGTATTGGGAAAGGTGAGATGGTACAGGGTATAGAGTATGAAAGTATTTCACTACAGCAGATACTGAAAGAATAGCATAGTGCACCAACGAGTGTTCGATTCAGTATGTGAAGTGGCACGTCAAAACAGTGTACAAGTACTATTGCAAACATACCAGAACGGACGCACCGGTTGGCTCACACTCAGATATGCGGCGAAATATATTGAATATACATAAAAACATACAAACACACAAACACCCACCCCACACCCCATGTATAGATATAGATATAGATATATATATATATATATATATATATATATATATATATAATGTTTGAATGTATATCAACATACTACATATACGCATACAAACATATGCATACATACATTGCACGTACATACATTACACATACGTACATACATATACTATTGCGCACACACACACGCATACATATATATGTGCACATACATACACAAAACACGCAATACACGCACAACGCACAACGCACACGCACACACAATATCATAATACATGTATATATATATATATAAAATATATGTCTACCTACGAACACGCACGTTATGTACACGTACACCTATATATATATATATATATATATATATATATATATATACACGCACACACGCACACACGCACACACACAATATCATAATAATAATATTATATATATATATATATATATATATATATATATATATATATATATTTAAAATGAATAAAACACACTATAACATTTTCATTTACGTTTTGTTGAGCATTTTTAAATTTCGTCTATTTATGGGCACAATATGACGTTGAAATAAAAAGAACTCTATAGCAGTTAAAGTGGGGAATACGCTGCAAATACAGCAAAACGATAAACTGTATCTCCGCATTAGCACAGCATCCCAGGAGACACGTGAGCGTATGCAACCGCTCTCGTGGTTTAACAAGGAATATGTTTTATATGCCTATGATCTCATATTGAACTAGACGAGATTGACAAAAACAAACCTATCCTGAATCCTCGAGGCCTCTAGCATCTCAAATCACGTATAAAACCACTAAACTCATTATGTGATACTGAGTGTTCAGAACAAACTGGTTGTACTGTACCTTTCAATTCAGTTTCACCGATAGTGCTGAGACTCGAACCTTGACCGCCGTTATCACCAACGGTTGAGGGGGCTTCTTCAGAAGTCATGTTTATATAGTTCTGTAGTGGTTTGGACAGCCAGCCTCAGACAGACGCGATAATTGAACACTGTTTGATACTTCCACAATGTATTTAACTATGCTTCCTCAGTGTAACTCTGCTTCCACAAGGGCCTCTGGCGCCCTCTGCTATGTAAATAGTAAAGTATTTTGTAATGCTGCGCAACGCCGCAAAATTAAATATATTTTTTACAACTTCCAACCGCCCAAGTCCTGAAACCCAACCAAAAGCCGGTTTTTTAAGGCCCCAGCGTATGTCCTTACGTTCTCTTGTGTTATTCATCGTATTATAATATGTAGTTTATGAGTCTCTGCGATATTGGATCCTTGCATAATGATATTCGCTGTCCATATTGCGTACGCGTCTACCATCTGCGATCGAGTAGATCAAGTGTTATTTTACACTTAACACACCACAACCAGCAGCACTCATACAGTTGTGGCAAAACATTACGATCAATACAAATTTTCCTACTCCCACCATACTGATACTCGTTGGGACGCTAACAGTTTATGTAATCATCGATCTTTCCAAAAGACTTTTGAGGAAACAAGCGGAAATCCTGTTACATACTCATGACCTCTATTGTCCTATTAACTCGTATATGAAAAAACTGCTGACCAAAATTTGAACTATTTTTAATGATAGATTTCGTGTCTTGCCGTTTGCGGGTGGAAGTAAATACGCACCAAAACGAAGCCTTAGAATCACGAGAGATGGCATAATCTGGCATTCTTATGTGTTGTCTCATCTGGACTATAATAACCTTCAAGCGCAAATATGTTCTTTCATTATAGTTGTGGGTTATACTACAACGAAATATATAAATTTCTTCTTCCCACTTAGTATGTAGTTCTAGCTAGAATTAAAATGCCTCTGGGGTGGTTCACCTGATTGTCTAGAAGTGTTGTGCCCTCTACTTTCTCATACTTTCAAGACATATCATAGAGGTGTTGCCTTATCCATATGATCTACGCATGTTCTGGTGCGGCTGAACTTAATGATGCAGGGTTCAACTGACAATCCAAACCGACACTACTGCACCACTAAATAGTGTACATACTTTTAAAGTCTTGTGGTATAGTACTAACAAACTTATTTCGACATCGATGTTGGCAACATTAGCACTACGGCGACCAATTGTGAAATCGCTATCGCGCTAGATATGATCAAATAGGTTTGACTTAAGGCCGCAAGTTTAAAGCTTAGATATTTCGGCCGGTTGCGGCATACAAGCCTGTCAAATATGAAAAACCGGCCTTGTAGTGTCCGGGATGGAATCAGAGTGATTTAGAGGCAACTCAAGCTAGGATATAATCGATTTGTCATCTTAACTATGAATTTTGTGGAATCTACAATATGTATGACTCGTGTTTCGTTCCCTACTATACCTGCAACATGTAAATTCGCTTCTTCAGAGAAAGAGAAATAATGTTTTTGTTCATATGTTTGGCCAGGTATTACTTTGCTGCGCTGTTTATTTTAAAGTAACACTTCATAACAATACTTGTCTGAGATAGTTATACTGGTTGAAAGATACATGCCTGTTACTCAGTGAAGTACAAAAAAAATTGTTAATATATGTACATCGCTACAATACAGTTGTATATCGCAGTATATATTTACTATTCTCAAAGGGTTCAACCTAAGACTATCTGCACCATCAAGGAGCCAAGCTAGTGGTACCATTTCTTCCCTTGCAATGCTATGTAAAGGTATAAATCTGGCAAATCTACTTAGGAGTTCTCGGGAAAGATTGTTGCCATACATCCTCCGGAGTACTGACCACGTTCCCAGAGTTAGGTACAGAAAGCTAGGTCTAAGGCATGTTGGGCTATTGTCGCTGAAGCCTATCGGGCATCGATCCCGCGTGCACGTGCATACGGGCTGATCGGTACCAGCCCGAATTGCACGAGCGACCAAACGCATGACTGTATAGATCACAATCGGTATCGACCGGCTTCCCGACTACTTTCAGTGAGAAAACACAATTCAATTGATTGGCTGATTCCTGGGCATGCGAAGGGGCAGTCCTGATAACACCGAGTGTTCAGACCTGCGGAGAAGCCATTCGGACATGGTTGCGATCTTCGAGACACTGCGGCAGCTATGAACGACACCGCTTGAAGGACCGACACCAATGCTATCAGGAGAATTGGTTTGCGCATTTTTTTTTCGTCTATGTCGTGGATTGTGTGTTGGTAATTTATTGTGACCTTAATTTTGAACTCTTTAGTTTTGTTCACACTCTGGGTTTTATACATATTCGCCTGTGTCGACCCTCTCTCGTACCCGTCATATATCTTAGTAGTTGATTCACCCGGATCTGTAACTATGGGCTCACTCTTAATATTCAACGAATCGTGTCATTTTCGAAACTCGGGTGCCTGTTTGTACAGTAATTGATCGATAGCATGCGACATTCTTCAAATAGTAAAACACAGCTTCGATAACAAATCGATTCAATGTTTGTATATTTAAAACTGAGTGTCAAGACAACTATTTGTCGAAAGACAAACAAAACACATTGTACATATATCATCAGTATGTATGTGAGTACATATGTGAACATATTCATAGCAAATAAAATAAATTGAAGGGTGTCGAACTGTCGGATTACTGCCGGAATTGGACAGTGGGTGGCAAATATATATTTATTTCTAGATGTAATAGAGCAGTGAGTGTCTGACGTCTGTTTTACATAACTTTTATTAAAAGCGTAGCGGCACGTTTGTATATAAAAATCACATAGCTAAATATATATAATTCTAAGAAAACTTAACAAAAAAAAGCTCTGGCCACAGTTTTTTTTTTGGAAATATTTAAATGCATATGTATGGGCGGTGGTCGGAGGCCCAGTGAGAGTTGAGTCAGAGAGCGAAACTAAAACATGCAGATCAAATCAAATTCGATCTACTCAGAGTTTCAAGTTTATCATCAGGCGACAGATACGAGATAAAGCATGCTGTACGTACATTGTACCATATAATCACATCTATTCCACAAAACAATATTTTTTAACTTCTTGAGAATAAATAATAACCTAAATATGCTATCATTGCTAGTGTAAAAATGGCAGTATGAAGTATATTAGTATGAATCTCTCTAGAAGCAGAAATATGAAATAAAAATTGTCACAAGATGGCCAGCCAAGGTGTAGTGAACAAATT
>LUCW03002060.1:0-34838 GCA_001586965.3 Sphaeroforma sirkka | reverse complement strand
TACTACTTATAGACTTTGGTCCTCCCGCCAATCTCCAAAATCCAATAAGTCTTTTTTCTTTTTTTTTTAACTTTTCTTCAGATGGAACTTTATTTATATAATGTATAAACGTGACTTACGCTATTATGTCTATCTACAAATTTTTTTTTTTACGCTCGTTCATGTGTGCAGCGGGCCTCCCGCTTGGTGCGGAGATAATGGATTAAAGCTGCTTTCGTATCGTCGGGATGTTGTTTTCATCAAACCACCATTTCCACGTAAGTGCTGCATGTCGTTTTACCTGGGCGACAGCGTCGCTAGGAACACAAAGGCGGATGAAACTGGTGGAACTTCCGCGGCGATTTGGTTGAGATATCGATTTAGACGGAAGATACCATAGAAAGTGGTGGCGATTGAGGACTGGTTGGGCATGCCAGTATTTTTTCAAATACTGATTGGGATGGGGGGGCTTGCCGTTAGGGAAAATTGCTCGGAAGAAGAGTCATACCTGAGTTATGTCATCCATTTCATGAAGAGTTTTGTCCGGCATTGGGCGGCCCACCACTTTCGTCAAAAGGTGTTCGGGTACTGGCGACTGCGGTTCGGACTGAGAAGCTGGTAGGGTTGGGCGTTTTTTAAAGCTCGGTTTTGTAGGTTTGTCCACTTTTGAGCGGTAGCTGGGAGGCTCACTGCTGCTATTGGGCGTCTGTGACCGCGGTCTTTTTGCAGGCGGAGCAGGCGGGCTTGTGGAGCCAAATCGAAAAGTGTCGGGTGTGTCTTTATCTATAGGTGCACGGATTTGGGATTTAAGGTCCCAAAGTTGAGATTCAAGGTTGGGTGTTTTTGCACAGAGGTTAGTGAGCATTTGGTGTATGGTTGATTTCCATTGGTCATCAGTGAGATGGGCCTATCATTGTTCGGGGTTGTTAGAGCCGGTCCCAAAATTTGATTGAGATTGGCCTGTATATTACTGACCTGGGCAGAGAGGTTTGTGATCGATTTTTGTATGTCCAATTTCCATTGGTCATTGGGTAAGGAGTCGTTGGTGACGAATGCCTCAATTGGGGATTAGGCCTTTTTCGTGGATGTGGGACTGTGGGGCTGTGGGAGTGTGGGTCCCCAGACTCCCTATTGTATTTTATTTTTTTTTATTGAAAATCCAAATTTCAAGTCAACGTTTTGGTGGGGTCTGTGGGCTTTTTGAAAGTGGTATTCAGTTCTATATGGTGACCTACTGGTCACCGAGATTTACGTTTCGGAGACGAAAATTTGAATCAAAGGTCCATCGTGAAAAATAAATATGGGGAAGTGAAAAATAAATTTGGGGAAGTGAGATACGTAATTAACAACATTAGATTGTTGAAGTATCTTCTTCAGTTGTTTCGCAACTCCTGGCTGTTCTTTAAGCAGCGCTTTAAGTAGTTGAGTGCGAGCTTTAGGTTCTCTTTGAGCTTTGAGTCTTTGATCCATGGCTTTAGCTATTAGCTAGTTCCACATTTTTACGATCTAATGCCGTCTCAATTGGCATTACCTCGACTGCATTATTGTTGGGTGCATGTGTTGTACGAGTCTTGAGCTTTTGTTCAAACACTTTACACTCCTCTAGTTTAGCTAAGAACTCGGTTGAGGGTTTCCACTTAGTGGTACCTGCAGGACCGATGCGACAAACGATGGTGTGTTTCCAAAATGTCTTCTTACTTACAAGAACGTGTCGGTTTTACAGTCGACAAAGATAGGGATAATATTATTTATTTCAAAAATGACAAGTATGTATGCTACAATGTATGAACATATGGTATGGCTCTCATAGTCGCTGTAGTGGTGTAAAAGTCGGTCTCCTCTAGGCTGAATAAGACAATACGTTAACGCTAATATGCAAAATGTTAAATAAGTTTAGCTTCAGCCCTTGGTAAGGAGCAAACGATTAGGGGATTTTAGACTGAGACTATTGTCTATATGTTCCGCTCTAATCACTCACTACTTCGGTCTAGATTTATTTTGTTTAGTTACTAAGATTAAATATCATTTCATTGGACACTTAGTTTACATTTCACGCCTCGAAACAATTACCCAATCAAACTACCCAATAAAATACCTCTAAGTCCAACTTAAGAAAATAAAAATAAAATAAAAAACAACAAGTTGGTGCAGTATGTATCTGCACCTAAACCCCATCACTTGGTACCTAGCTCCCCATCCCATTTGAGGCATAGACGGGCACATCTAGTTGGCTGGCTAGGAAGAATCAAAACCATGTTGTCCTGGATTCTAACAACTCTGATCCTGTCCTTTTCTCAGTGGATTATCTTGCTCTGAGATTAATAACGAATTGTACTATAGGTTTGTACCATCAACCATTTCATGCCTAAGACCCTCTTTCATGGTACTCCCATTCATCAGAGATTCCCAAAGTGTCATTTTCAGGTATCAGATTGGTGTCGTTCCTATATTTTGTACAATTCTCATTTCAGTGAAAAACCAATTTATATTTGGAAAACCACCTAATTGTCCACAGTAGAGTCCCATACTTTACTGAGTACTGTCACATGTTCAGAATCTTGATTATCGCAGTTTATGTCCAATTCGTTAAACGTATTACAATATGTATAAACGCTATTACGTTTATACAATTATAATATACGTTAACTGTGCAACTACTATTAGGAACCCGCTATTTTTACATTCTAGCTATGGTTGCTTCGAGATCATGTTGTGTTTTGGTAGTCGCTGCAGAAACCTCCGACTCAGGTTGTTGTGTTGACGATGAAGTTATCTGTAGTTGTTCTGGGTTGCTTGACTTGTGCGTCACAGTTGGCTGGGCTTGTTGGCTAAGCATATCTTCCGTTGTCGATGTTGTCCTTGCGTCTGTTTGGAAATCACCATTCTCGATTTGGAGGAATGTACTACTGTTCGTAGTGTCAGGTGGTGCGATAGCGGTTGTACATTTGCTGTCTTCCCAGACAAAGAATTCATCTTCGAATATATCTACGTCTCGGCTTTGTATTATACGCTTGGTCAGTGGTGAGTATATACGATACGAGTCCGGTGTTGTGTCCAAGGGTTGCGCAGGAAGAATGCCATCCAGTGCTTTGTCGTCGAGTTTGCCGTCTGAATCACGGTTCTTGTATGCGATGTAACAACCGAATCTTCTGAACATATCCATCGGAAATGCGTATTCTGTAAACTTCTCGTATGGGGATGAGCTCTTCTCGTTGGTGGGTATAGCATTGTATATGTTGGTGCTATGAATCAGTGATTCAGCCCACATAGTAGTCGGTAGACGTGCAAACTTCAGTTGTGCAAGCATTCTAGGGACCAGTGTATCATGGAGTCTCTCTACCTTGTCATGGTATTGTGACGTGGCCGTAGGTACGTACCTCGAGCAGTATCCCAAATACGCAAGCATATGCCTCGTTACGTTTGCTGTAAACTGTGAGCCTCGATCCATTTGTATGCACTGAACTCGGCGATGACTTTAGATGTACCATTCATCGAAGGTGTGTAACATAGCATCCAGAATCGTTGTTGCTTTCAGATCGCGGATGGGATACTCTTTGGCCATACTAGAAAAACCGTCTATGATTGATACAGAGTGGGTGTTGGATCCTATTGACGTTACGAACGGTCCTATTATGTCCACGAAGACTGACTCGAGAGGCTCTGTAGTAGGTTCGTGCTGTCGTTCCTTATTTGTATTCTTTTTCTTCTTCTTAGCAATAGTGCATGCTTTGCATCGTTCCTCTGGTTGCCTTATGTATGGTAAACCTTTTAGAACGTAGCTGGGGTGCGCGAGCCTGTTGTGCCATGAAATCTGGTTGGCTTTCTTTCTAGCGATGGTGTTACGAACGAACCTATTATGTCCACGAAGACTGACTCGAGAGGCTCTGTAGTAGGTTCGTGCTGTCGTTCCTTATTTGTATTCTTTTTCTTCTTCTTAGCAATAGTGCATGCTTTGCATCGTTCCTCTGGTTGCCTTATGTATGGTAAACCTTTTAGAACGTAGCTGGGGTGCGCGAGCCTGTTGCTGAGCCATGAAATCTGGTTGGCTTTCTCCAGCGATGGTTCAACTGTAATCATAGCTATGTCGTCGATGTGTACACAGTATATTCTGTGCTTTTCATGTACTGTTATGGTTTCGAAGCTTGGTAGTAATGTAACAACCGAATCTTCTGAACATATCCATCGGAAATGCGTATTCTGTAAACTTCTCGTATGGGGATGAGCTCTTCTCGTTGGTGGGTATAGCATTGTATATGTTGGTGCTATGAATCAGTGATTCAGCCCACATAGTAGTCGGTAGACGTGCAAACTTCAGTTGTGCAAGCATTCTAGGGACCAGTGTATCATGGAGTCTCTCTACCTTGTCATGGTATTGTGACGTGGCCGTAGGTACGTACCTCGAGCAGTATCCCAAATACGCAAGTATATGCCTCGTTACGTTTGCTGTAAACTGTGAGCCTCGATCCATTTGTATGCACTGAACTCGGCGATGACTTTAGATGTACCATTCATCGAAGGTGTGTAACATAGCATCCAGAATCGTTGTTGCTTTCAGATCGCGGATGGGATACTCTTTGGCCATACTAGAAAAACCGTCTATGATTGATACAGAGTGGGTGTTGAATCCTATTGACGTTATGAACGGTCCTATTATGTCCACGAAGACTGACTCGAGAGGCTCTGTAGTAGGTTCGTGCTGTCGTTCCTTATTTGTATTCTTTTTGCACTTCTTCTTAGCAATAGTGCATGCTTTGCATCGTTCCTCTGGTTGCCTTATGTATGGTAAACCTTTTCCAACGTAGCTGGGGTGCGCGAGCCTGTTGTGCCATGAAATCTGGTTGGCTTTCTCTAGCGATGGTGTTACGAACGGTCCTATTATGTCCACGAAGACTGACTCGAGAGGCTCTGTAGTAGGTTCGTGCTGTCGTTCCTTATTTGTATTCTTTTTTCTTCTTCTTAGCAATAGTGCATGCTTTGCATCGTTCCTCTGGTTGCCTTATGTATGGTAAACCTTTTAGAACGTAGCTGGGGTGCGCGAGCCTGTTGTGCCATGAAATCTGGTTGGCTTTCTCCAGCGATGGTTCAACTGTAATCATAGCTATGTCGTCGATGTGTACACAGTATATTCTGTGCTTTTCATGTACTGTTATGGTTTCGAAGCTTGGTAGTAATATGTACATCACGTTGCTGGTGAATTCAAATGAGTAGTGTCGCACTGAGAGTAGGCTGATACTTAGTAGTGCAGTTTTAAATGTCGTATCAATGAGTACGTTTCCCAAGTTTCCTAGCTGAGCCACATATTTCGGATAAATGATTGTACCATCAGCTACTTCGAGCGCATACCGGTCATTAATGCGCATGTTGCTGACGAGATGATGTTTGTGGTACTTATAGGAAAGTACGTGTAGGGTGGCGCAACTATCGCAAGCTAGTCAGTATCCACCTCTGGAATCTCTATCTGACTGATCATTCACCTCCTTCTTGTCGACTGTAGGGTTAATTGTAGAGGATGCAATCTGTCTGTTTGCAGATAGCTGGTCATCAGATACTTGTGCTGACATAGCTTTTGTAGTAAGTATACGCGAGATAACTGTATCTCAACGTTCTCCCTCCTCAGGAAGGGGGACGTTGTTCATTTATCAGTAATTATAAACAGTACTCCTAAAATGACTGATTCTTAAATTAGTCATTAGTCATGTGCTGTAAAACCAGCAAAACCCTAAAACCCAGTTTATCAGATTATTCTGATATACTGTAAAACTTGTAATAAACCTAAAATAATAATCAAATAAATCTAAGTACTTGTATTCTGACCACAAACCCCCCAAACTGAATCACTGAACAAAGCAGTGTGCCAGTTTCAGAGATGATAAGAATAACATAGTACCGTATGTGCTGGCATTATCCTCGAGAGCTAGAGCATTGTGCTGGCATTTATCCTCAGAGAGCTAGAGAATTGTGCTGGCATTTATCCTCAGAGAGTTAGAGGACCCGATGTATACGTCTCGAGCGACCCGTCGTGCTTGAATTCTTGAAGCTACTGTTCATCTGTATCAGCATATAGGAGTTTGGCAAGTACAATAAAGGACTGTACTTCTGTCGGAGAAAAACAGCCAGTGGCAGAAACCGTGCAAACCATTAACCCGCTGTTTCAAAACAAAGCCCAATGAGTTGTTTGATTGATTTCGCTGTTTTATACTCCGAAGCTAGAGTGGCTCATTTAACCTCGCGAGCTTGAGCCGCTGACGATTTACCTCTCGAGTGCTAACCGTTTATTCTCGAGCTCGAGTGCTAACCGCTTTATTCTCGCGAGCTCGGGAGCTAGAGTCGCTGCTTTTTTGGCTGGTTTATACTCGGGAGCTAGAGTTGCTGGTTTATGCTCCAGAGCTTGAGCTCGATATCCGAGAACAAAGTTATATTGAAGATAAAGTATTAGAACTGTGCACGTTGGCGCTTACGTGTCCGTGTCTGCGAAGCTTTGTGGTAGGCCGCGATATCGTTGGCATCATCAAAAGCTTCTGCTGTTTCCCACGTTGGTTCGCCTTCTCGCCATCTCACCAGGTATTCCAACTTCCCCGTCTCATCATTCGTACGGTGTGTGATAATATGGCGAAACTCAACCCCTCCTTCGGTCCATAAGTCTTCGTTAATTGGTGGGTCTGTGAGTCTATGCACTAAACGGAGGAGTTCCACCCGTACCGGTTTGTCCTTGAATTCTGGTGGGGCGGAACCATATGTGTTCGCTAACTCATAGCGTAGACCGTGTCTAGCTTTGACTACATATGGTCCAAACAATGGCCGCATAGCCTTCGTTGTTTGGCCTTCTGATCGTACCATGACCACATCTCCTTCATCGAAATGTACCAAGTCGTGAGCATGCAGGCGGTCAAATGTCGTCTTAAGCTTGCCTGTATACTTCTTGGTAATGTGGTGAAGGGTCGGCAATATGGTGTCCTGCAACTGGTCTAATCGTTGTGCCCAGGTGTCATTCGTCATCGGCTGAGAATCCTGTAACTCGTCCGTGAAATCGGCGAACGGAACATGGCGGCGGCCAAAGTACACGTTAAACGGTGCACTCTTATGGCGGCGGGATATCCGAAGGTTCTGGTATAGCATCGTAAATGGAAGGCGTTCGTCCCATCGAAGGGGAACCGCCTCACAGCATTGTCGAATAGAACGTGTAATCTCCTTGTGACGTCGTTCTGCCGCGCCCAGCACTTGGGGTCGATATGGTGGAGACACCTTATGTAGCATCCTCACTTCTTGGACCAGAAGCTCCACTAACTTGTTGGTGAACTCCTTCCCCATGTCTGTTTGGATTTTACGGGGGAAGCCATGTTCGCCAAAAATCTCTATGAGTGTCTGTGTCGTGGTTTCCTTTGTCTTGTCCGGTGTGGCTCGAAGGATAGAATAGCCTGTGGCGATGTCTAAGACGTGAAGAATATAATTGTTCTTGCGTCTGGACTCCAGTGGCATCGGGATGTAGTCCACTTGAATATGGTCCCACGGGTAGCGTGCATCGATGCTAATCATCGGGTGGAAACCTTTACGAAGTGTGTCCTGTCCCAAACATGTGCCACATTGCCGCTTAACTTCTGTGGCTAACTCAAGTGCCCCTGGCCAAATGTGACCGTTCTGACGAAGTTGTTGGACTGTGTCCGCCGCCCCATGATGTCCTTGTTCGTGTTGCGCTTGCGTGAGTTGCGTACGACGCTGTTTCTCCGCCGGACTCGCTTGTGCAAACGCCGGTTGACCCTCTGCATCTGCCAGTGCCACTGAGATTTCTCGCGCTGTGTCTAAGCACATGACATATTTTGTATGCTTTGGTTCTGCAAAACCAAGTCGCTGTGAAAACAGCGGGTCCAGTTTGAATCCATTGGGAGGACCCACCCGTGCTACTACGGTATGACCCCATGGTGTCTTCCCACATGCGTACTTAGCGTACTTGAGGAACGTGTGTGGTGTCCGTGGTACCAGCACCGGTTCTGTCTGCAATAACTGCTTGAACAGGTCGAACCATGGTGCTCTTGGTACCCATGGTAGACATACTGTGGCCCGTGCGCCGTCGGCTCGTATCTTGCGTAACATCCTGTGTATCTGTTCCCAAGGCGGGTTCATCCATCCATCGACTATCGACCAGTCGTGGGCAAACGCTCCTTCCCCATCATCCTTCGTCCAGAACCGAGGAAGCTGAGCGTTGGTTGGGTCCGCAAATACATCTATGTCATTCGGTCCAAAGTGTTGTTGCGCTTGTTCAAAGTAACTAGGGAATAACTGCCAGCAGTCTGTATACATTATTTCGAGTTCGTCCTGCTCCGCTGTCCCCTCGTGTACTCTACTTAACATGTCCGGGAGCACATTTGTCTCTCCTGGTATATGCGATATGGTAAAGTTGAATGGCGCGATGATATGATGCCATCTCTGAAGCATCGGATTAAGCTTGAGCTGTGTGTTCATATACACAAGGGCCTTGTGGTCCGTGAAGACCGCAAACCGTTGCCCATCCAAGTATTCCCTGAAATGTGTCAGACCATATACCAATGCCAGTAACTCCTTCATAGGTGTGGCGTAGTTCTGTTGCGCATGGTTCAGAGTCTTACTAAAGAACATTAAGTAATGTTTCTTACCGTTGACCCATTGGAATAGCGCTCCCCCTAAACCGTAATCGCTAGCGTCGGTTTCCAAGTTCAGAGGAATGCCGTCGACCGGAAAGTGTAACGCCACAGCATTCACCACTGCGTCCTTCATTGCCTGCCACGCCTGTGCATGTCTCTCCTCCCAACGATCACCTATCAACTCCTTTGGTTTGAGTTTGCAAAATTCGCGCAAGGGTGCAACCGTGTTCGCGAAATTAGGCAGATGTTCGTGGAGGTAGTTAGCTAAACCCAACGCCGAGGCTATATCTTTGTACCGTAGTGGTGTGGGCCAGTCGATCAGCTTGGCCTGCTTTTCATGGTCAATGTCAATGCCTTGTGCCGATACTTTCTTCCCTAGGATCATGACTTCGGAAATAGCGAAGTAGCACTTGGCAGGGTTAAGCTTAAAACTGTGGTATGTTAAGCGTTGTTTCACCTTCTGCACCGTCTTAACATGTTCGTCATAACCGTCACTGGCGATAACTATGTCATCGATATAGTGGTGAACCGGTAAGCAATCAAGTATCGTACTCAAGGTATGTTGGAACTGCTGCGTGAGTACATGAAGACCGAACGGTGCTGATGTGAACGAGTACTGATAACGTTCGTGTGTGAAACTAAATAAGTATTGTGAGTCTGGATGGATGGGCAGCCTGTGATATGCAGCCGATATGTCCAGCGTCGTGTAGTACTTCTTACTCTTGAGGCGAGATATGAGTTCGTTGACCTTGGGGATCAGGAACTGGTCACCAGGAAAAAGCGCGTTAACGGCACGTATATCTAAACACACGCGTACCTTCTTGACGTTGCCTTCCGCATCAAATGTCGGTACCACAAGGAGAGGAAGATTAACAGTCGTTGGTGTCGTTCGTTTCGTAATCACCAAATCCGTCAACCACTTCTTCACTTGTTCATCCACATAGGGGAGCCATCGATCGGATACGAAGTTACGCGTCGATCTCCGCATCTGCAACGCTTGTTCATGGGTTACTGGGATGGTTACCTCACTCCCTTCCAGACGACAGCGCGCGTTGTCGGCAATTTTTGCATTGGCTTCCAAATCCTGTGCCAACCGTTGGCGTATATCGACGGGTTCCGTCGTGTTAGGTGCTTGTCGGCGTGGTATGGGTTCGAGGAGCTCATCTAGTTCTGTGGGGTCTATTGGTGCAAGTGGCGATTGGATACCATCTATGTATAGGCCCAAGCCTTTCAACATATCTTGCCCCACTATGACATCTATACCCGTCGGCAAGTTCATCAATTCTAATGAACCGTAGATAATTCTGGTACCGTACCTTATAGGTACCATTTCCGTCGTCCCCAGTCGAGGAGTTCGCACTGCCTTGTCAGCTAAATATATAAATGACCCAGGTGGTGCCGGAGTTATTGGTCGGCCAAGGAGGTCTGCGGATGTCTGTGAGATACAACTTCTATTTGCTCCCGTGTCTATCAAGGCTTTCAACGTACGTCCGTTGATTTGTACTTGAATATAGACTCGGTTGTCTGACGTCAGCAATGGGTCTTGTATTGTCATCACTGCTCCAATCGTGGTAACAAATATGAAGCTCCTATCCGACTCAGACACCCTCACCTCTCATGCATGATCGGCTAGCGTCTCATAGGTGTGGTTTGGTGTTGACGTCATGTGCTCGAAGTCTTCGTAAAGAAACGTGTTGATATGAATCTCTGTAGCTTCTGATGGTGGAGCCAAGTCTTCGTCCTGTGTAATCGCATTCACCTGTACTCGAGGCGTCGGACGTATTGTGACTACGTCTCTAGTCTGGGATGTATTCTGCCCCTGTCCTGCGGTTGATGTTGTGGACGGTCTGTGTACCGATTGTACGTCCCTCAAAGGACGGTTGTTGTCGTATAGCCTTGCCCGACCCTCCGCGCTCCCGCTTGCGACGCCCTGAAATGATGACAGCCTGGCACCCCGCACAAGTCGTTGGTACCGTAGGTTGGGGCCGTTGAGTCCAATTCTGCGTTTGTCGTCTACTCGTCTGTAGGTTGGGGCGGCTATTGGTGTGGTCGCGACTTCCATTGGTCGTCGGGCCCTCGCGGTTGTTGCGACCCTGGAAACGTGCTGTCGTACGTTGCTGTGCATCCTGAATGTCAGGGCTCAACAGCTGTATAAGCTCGTGTGTCTCCATCAGTTGCCATTTGGGATGCAATTGTAGAGTACGTTCATACGTACGGCCGTTGAGAGCTTCTTCTAACAGTTGTACAATGCAGTGGTTCACTAAATTCTGTTGGAAGTCGGCATCTGTCTGGCACCGTTCACGTGCCCTCCTGTGGTTCTCCATGAGCTTGTGTCATTTGTTCCATAAGAGGAGTGTGCATGTTCCGACTTTGGCCCTTGGCTAACTTGCGAAACGCGGGATCGACAGTGGCTTGTGTTTCGTGCGAACAGATCTGTTCGATCTGTAGCTGAGGTGTGCATGTCTTCAACCGTTCAGAATTGTCGCGGATGTAGTCCAGTGTTGACTTCTCCGCCTTGAAGTAAGATAGTACCTTATGAAACCATGTAAGGTTCCAACTCTCGTCCAGCCCTGCGATTTATGCGTTCTTGAACGCCTCGAGGAGAGCCCCTCTTGTGTCCCGTTCCATAATATCATGTATGTAGTATCTGTTCGACGGCCAATCAGGCCACGTGCGTGGTGAAGGTACGGGACGCTTCTCTACCGGTCGGGATTCTAATGTAGCTCGAAGTGTCTCAATCACGCCCCGAAGAGCTTCAGCTCGAGCCGTGTTATTCTCCTCGATTGCTTGGCATAGCTCGTCACTTAAATGTAGTATCCGTGTGTGTAGCGCCTGTCGGCTTTTCTCGATACTAGCCGGTGTGGGCGGAGGCACTGGTGTCTCCTTCTCTTGTCGTTTAGGTGTCTGTACATATTCACTGGGCGCTTCTTTCTCGCCCCACTGGCGTTGCTGTTGTTGGCGCAGGTTCGTACTTAATCGGTCCTGTCTATTCTTCACCGCCTCCTTACCTTGAGGGTTCTGTCTGGCTAATACTTGTTCATGTGTGAACTCTTGAAAAGTTGGTGTGTTCTCACTGGCAGACAGAGTATCATCCTCCTCGGTTGAACTGTCCTCTGACCCTGGTGATTTGTACCCGAGTCCATAAAACGGACGCTCACAGCCTTGGATTCGGAAGGTAGGGTTGTCTTCGTCCTCTGGTACTGCCTGTACCCGTTCGTGTGCGTCAGAAGAACTCTCCTTAGCGGCCGGCCCCTATTGTAGTTCGTCCGGCGTTTATGCGCTGTAACCTCTGTTCGTATTTTTCAAAGAGAGACTGCTGTTGTGCCATCAGCTCCGTGAGTTTCTGAGCTGACGATTGTTCCTGTGCCGTTTCCTTGTTGTTGGTACGGTTCGGTAACGCTTCCGCTTGTTAGGTGGGAGGCGTGGTGGGTCATTACTGGGAAATAAGGCCCATGGAGTATCCAGAGACGAACGAGGGGACAGCCCTTCGTCTTACTCTTCATCCCACAATAACATATGGTTGAGTGCCTCATTAGTCGGAGCCACTTCTTGTTCTACTCCTCGCCTGCTCTTGCTCCGGCCTAATGACGGCCTATTCGCAGGACCCTGTTGGGAACTTCCCTCATCGCTTCTCTTTTACTCTTCTTACCCGTGATGTCCTTGTCATGTGCTGTTGCGGTTGTTGAAATATGCTTCTCGATCTAAGAACGATTGCTCGTTATTGCACTCCTAAACTAAGCTGCCGTCAACCACACCTTCTGTGCATACTGTTGATCCTCTCCATTGACCTGATTTATCTGGAAGTTCTAGTGATTTGAGTGTGTTCGCATATCATTTTCACAATTTGACCTTGTATTTACTTGCATTATTCGTGTTATGTGCGCCCCCACCCTTGTATGCTCCTAATAACTCACAGGTGCTTACTTGTGTCTCTGTATGCTTCCTTATATCCCTTCCGTCGATCTAATTTAACTAATTCACCCTATATGCAATTCTGATCGTAGTTGGCTTCATCTAGATAGTTATCTCTTCTTTACTTTGTCGGTATTTATCGTAGCCAGATCTTAAGTAAACTATTTTAAATAAACACACCGGTCTATTCGTTTATAAGTCATAGTCCCAATAAATAACCCTTTTAGAATCCTAACTCCTACTTAGTTGTGTATAGATGCCATTAGATGCACATGTCTTGCCATTCCATTTCCTATTACTTAAGTCATCGATCTGCTCACGTTCTTAGGACCCGCTATGTAGTCTTTTGACGTGTTGTCTAATATCTATTTATCGTTGTGTCTTTTACCTTTCCCATTCTTAAAACTTTTGTAAAATAATCTAGTATGCCGCTGATTCTTTGCGTCATCGTACTAACCGAGTCGGTACTAACCATATACATCTCCCATCTCTACTACACTACTGTGGATCCTAAAGAACTTTCTTCTAACAACTTCTTAAATACAATTTAAGCTCATTAGCTTGCAATTCGATTTGTACTTGTCTCACACTGAAAACAACCTTCCTACCTGTGGATTCTGACTGACTGTCTGATTTCGTCATTTGATCGTCTTGAGACCTTCCTTGTTGACCCTGGCTAATGTTCTGCTTGATTGGAATGTTCGCTCTTCGGTTTCACTCGTATTAGTAGATTCTTTCTTCATCCTCGTCGTCCACACGTCGTTAATCCAACGACCGGATAATCTAAATCGTTCATTTTGATGCGACATTCTCTGTTCGCATTGTCTTTCAATTGTTATACTTATAACAAAAAATATGCGCCAGCTACTGACTAATTCATATTCTGTAGCTTTCTCTGTAATTACTAATAAACTAACAACTTCTATGGTAAGTTAAAAATGTATTAAGTATACGCGAGATAACTGTATCTCAACGTTCTCCCTCCTCAGGGAGGGGGACGTTGTTCATATATTAGTAATTATAAACAGTAATCCTAAAATGACAGACTCTTAAATGAGTCATTAATCATGTGCTGTAAAACCAGCAAAACCCTAAAACCCAGTTTGTCAGATTATTCTGATAAACTGTAAAACTTGTAATGAACCTAAAATAATAATCAAATAAATCTAAGTGCTTGTATTCTGACCACATTTTGTCTTGTCTGCCTTCCTGAGATTGGCGTCGATTCGTTGGGTATCTCGTGAATATCTACCATCGTCGTAGTTGCGTCTATTGTACCTATCTACTCGGTAGTTCTGTCGGTCCTGATCATCGTGATTATCGTGTTGTTTCTGTTGTACTATTCCACACAAGTACGATAGTCGCGATTCGAATCAGGTCGGCGGTGCTTGTTATTGTTCTTTGACTTACATCTGTAGTCTCTCATGTCATGACGAGGATCAGATTTGTCAATCCGTCGATCGTAATGTTTACGGCCGTCGTGGTCACGACCTTGATTATGTGGGTTACCAGCAACACACATGATTTGATTAGCGCTTGTAGCTTACGGCATTGCCCAATGGAATGCCCACGATTATTGCAGAATGCACAATTTTCTGTCGATATAGCAGCATACGCACCGTGCACAATGGTTGATGAGTCACTTTCATCTGGGTCCAATGCGATGAGATACGTGGTGAGCTCATCATACGACATGGCCATCATAGCGGGTGTCTTTAAGGTAATCTTAACAGTCTGATACTCGTCTTTCACAGCCTGCCGTAGAATAGCGCATAGGCTGTTGTTAGACTACGTGCCTCCGGCGTTTTTGAATTTCACATATGCCGTGTTTGAGACGACTGATAGGCTGGCGTAAAATTCGTTCCGTTCTTGCGTGATGCGGCTCAGTTTTCCTTCTATTGTCTGTCTGGATATCATCTTCGGTCAGGGCTTCAAACTTGCGTTTCAGTGCGGCAAAAGCTTCCCACGGCTTATCAATGAATTGGCTGATCTCCGTTTGCAGCAGTGGAGATAAGGTGCGGTTGATAATCCGATATGCCTCAGCGATTTCCTTGGGTGTCCATCGGTTGCCTCTAGATGGGGTCGAATCGGTCAATATTGTTGGGATTCCTTCACAATTCACGGATATGATTGTTTGGTTTTCCAAGGAAGCCAGTCGACCATCGATTCGAGAATAGTGGTGGTTTTAATATCCTTGAGCGCGAGATCAGAGTGACCTGATAAGTTGATAGAGTACAGTGTAGTAGACTTTAAATAAAGTGCAAATGTATATATTTATTTCTGACCTCACCTTTGGTTTTATACCTAAGGTGTTTGTGCTAGTGTTCAGCCGCTTGGGCTGGCCAGGGTAAAAACTCATTTGGTCAGAATGAGAAACCTTCTGCGGAACACTTTAACACTTCGATGCTTTTCTATTTCTACTTCTATGCAACTAAATCTCACACTGATCACATGATGCCTTTCCGCATAGGTTGTGACTCACATAGAACCGCAGCTATTATTAGAATGTTGTATGAAAATTACTACACAGCATCTGGGACACTTCTACGGAACCACCAACCTTCCGCATGGCGGATAGGGCTTCCGCATGGCAGATAGAGCTTCCGTCTGGATGGCTTCTCGTATTTGCAAACCCCCGAGATGATATTTAACAGGGAGCTGCTTCCCTGTCAGGAGGAGAAAATTACTAGCTCCGTTTATGACTTCACCGACTCAAATAATATGGCACGTGATATCAAGGTGCCTGAGGACGAGCTGGCTAGCATGGAGCGGCACTGGAGACAGTGTGCTTACGACAAGGCCAAAAGCCTAACGAGTTCTCAAGTAGCGAAGGTTTTTCTATCCATATGCTACCCGACGCTATAGGAATAATATTATTTATTTTAAAAGAGATAAGTTACAATGTTGACGCTATAGTTGAGAAAAATAAGTGTATAATCAAGTGAAGATGGGCATTTAGCCGCGAGGCATCTTCAGGTAGACGACGGGCCGCGGGGCTGGTTGCCCTCCAACATTTTGGCAGAGAAAGTGAGGGGCGCTCTGCTTCACGAATTTGCCAAGCATACGTTGTGGTGAATGAATGATCTCTGCCGGATAATGAAAGCATGCTGTCTGAAGATAAGTTGTGCCTGCACATTAACAGCAATGCTCACAGGGTGACGTTCAGCATCATCCGCGAGCAGGATAGGCACAAGACGTCCTTCATTTCTATGGCGAACAGTGCATGGTATGCAGCGTGATGCTTACAGGGCCGTAGAAGCAGTGGAAAGCACAGTCTCGACGCTCCGTGAGGGGCAAGGAGCTATCGCTTGTTGATTCGCTAGCAGATGGCGGAGGTGCCAAAGGGGTCGAACGGCGAAAAGGTTTTACTATCTATGACCAGAATCCATGCACTTGGTAGGGTGTTGGTCACCCAAGATGTGTGGCACCATGTGCCATTACCATATCACTGACTAGGAGCTGGGAGCGATGAAGTTCCTGGTACAGAAGTCTATGTTACTATTGTCTATGCGTGTCGCTCCAAGATCAAGCTTAACGCGCGACAGAAGCCCCAGCTGGCTAGGAAGAAGTGCCAGTGGAAGCTGTTCTTTGGGCGTATCTGGTTCCACAGCATCAACACCATAACGGATGATTGCATGCAAAGTATCGTAGCGATGGAAATTACCAAGAACAAAGATGAAGTTGTCACATTTTTCTGTATGGAAGGCCTGGTGGTCGAGTTCTTGACCAGGTCTAAGCGGGTGTCTGGCTCCGCTTACTATCTTAAATAGAAAGAGTGTACGCTTTGTACTGACCCTGGAATGCCAGATAACATACGATTCCTGTATGTAGTTACTTGCCAGTGGTATCTGCTTGCACACATCAGCATCAGAGCAGAACAAGTCTCTGCACGAACATCCCGACGGGATGAAGTGATGGTGTTGAAGAAACGAGTCGAGGAGTGCTCGCGGCAGGCTCATCGACAGCAGCAGCCCGCTAGGGCTGTCACTTCTGCCCTGCAAAAGACTAACAGCGCGTGGTGTGCAGCGATGTAACGATGCTTTGATGGCTCACCTCGACCTCGAATCGATGGACGTGATGCTTACGGAGCCGCAGAGACAGTGAAAGGCGCTGTCTCGTTGCACTGTAAAAGACAAGTAGCTTTACTCAATAGTGTCTAGCTCAACGCTGCGTACGCGTTTAGCGCTCTATTTCATAGGAATTTAGAATTGGGTGCCCAAATTCAGAGCAACAACCTAAAAACAGTAATTTTCATTTTATTATTATTTATGTTTAAAAACCATATCAGGCATCTGAGTTGTCAAACATTCTATCTTTACTGACTCGCTCCAAGGCCAGCTTGCACAGACTCCGAATACCAGCGAGCTCGTTCCAGTTACATGCCCTTATCTCCCAGAGCTTGAGAGAGTCGAGCTGTGCTAGCTGGGTGAGCGGCTTTAAGTTGCATATCTTTCCATTTCTTGTAATATAAATCCGTCGCAATCGAGAAATCTTACCAACTGTTATCAAATCGGTCGTGTCCTCGTCTTCGTCGAACGAACCTTCGCCCGCAATGAGCTCCTCCAGCCCACGGTCGTCGCGGCATATGTCCAGAATCTCACTTGTATCTATACAAGACACTAGATCCAACGACTGCAGCTTGTGTAGGTTGCGCAATCCGTCCATATACTCGCAGCTTTCAAAACACTTCAAGCTTGAAACTTCCAGGCCCGTCATGTGTCTAACACACGAAACGTCATCTGTAACTATCGAGCTCAGATACAGCGCTCGGATACTCTGAGCCTCCGCCAGACAGGAAATGTCTCTCAGCCCGGACGAGTTGGAGATGTATAGCGTGCACATACACGGGTTCTAGTGTGTACGCCACATGTACTTCCTGAATCGACAGCTCGCGCAGGTTTGTCAGGGTCTGTAATGCAATAAGGTTGTCCACTCTATGCAACCATACAAGCTCGAGCTTTTCCAGGATACTTAGGGTCCCCTGCATATCCACGTTGGTCAACAGCGACAGTGAATCCACATTCAAGCACTTTAGGCCTTGCGCTCGCTGCACGAGATGCAACATCAGGTACCCCAATATTATATTCCGATTCAAGCCGAGAAGGACTACCTTGAACACATCCAGGCTCATGCGCTCCAACATGTCGCACCAGAACAAGTACGCGCATGTCAGTTGGGAAGGTGTCACAAAGCCTACATCAAACTCCAGTGTCAGTTGTCTCACATTGGTCCAGTGAATGGACCACGTTGCTCCGCGGGCAGCAGAGTATCTCTCGGCCCGTTGTACATGAACCGGGCCACCTCGAAGGAGGAAATCCTCCACAAGTCGCAAGTTGGCAAGTTTCGTACACGTTTTAGTACGCTGAACCACGTCCACCAGACGCAGGTTGTGTGCTATTAGAAACCAGATATCAGCTTGGAGCATGATTCATACTACTGTTAAAATCTTGATTGTGACTCGCATATATATACTCATTTATTTCTTACTGTATGATGTATATATACAAATGTCGTGCGCCTGTTTATGCTCTGTGTTTATGCTGTGCTCTTTATGCTGTGCTTTTATGCTGTGCTCTTTTTGATCTGTGTTTAAGCTGTGCTATTTATGATCCGTGTTTATGCCCTGTGCCCGTTTATGCCCTATGTTCTGTGTGTATATAAAAAGGTACACTAAGTCTCTACAATTCATTATTTCACAAACAATGAATTGCATAGCAACGGAATTCTCCTGCATCATCTGCGGCGACATATTAGAGGACATTGAACAGCTTGTGTGTTGTCCGCAACCTCTTTGTCACACCTGTTTATATAAGACTACAACGTGCCCTATGTGTCGCGCACGTAGCCCCACCGTTGCCCTGGCTTGGTATGAGTTGGCGACAGTGTTGCCATGGTCAACAGGTAAACGACTATCGGATACTGGCGGAAACTGTCGTGTCGTTAACATCTAGTTTCCGGCATGACTATTGTTGAGGTCAGTACATATATTTCATTGGCTACGGATACATTAAGTCTTTTCATTGGTAAATATTTAAGGTCTAGCTATTCAAGACGACAGGTTTCTCACTTACCGATACTAGATTTCCGCCAATGTTGCCATGTCAGAACGGTTAACGACGGCAAAAACATGTCGGTAATCTCAATTTTCATGTCGTTTACCAAGTCAGCCGTTGCCCCCAACCGAGCACTGCAGAGCATCCTCGATGAGATCACCAAGGAGACATGTCGCTTCTGTAACGCCTCCAACAACTTTATTGAAAACAAAATTCCTCTGTGTGACGCCATGGTCCCTACCCTCCAGTACGTTGCTCAGCTCACCCCGTCCAGCGCAGCATCCTGTCGAACTGTCCACAACAACACTAAGTCTCTACGTGGCAACGAGGTTCAGATAGGCAACTAAACTGCGTGCATTGTCCGTGATACTCCCACGTCTGTAGTTTACTTTGCCGAAACAGAGAAGTTCAGACTTATATCGCGCCACTCCCTAGTGCACATAATAGAGAACTAGACGGTGGTGGAGCAAGAAGCCAGCCGTGCTCTGGCCAGTGTCCGTCTCCAGGAGCACGAGGACAATGCGCGCGCGATTGAGCACCGCCGCACCGAGAGCCAGTCGGTTTCAATCAACGCTCACGTGCCCGTGCCGGCCGTGTCCCCCCAGAGCAAGCCGAGGACACTGCTCGTGGCGATGCCAGTCGCATCTCAACGGTAGACTCAGAAAGCCTAGAAACCGAAGCCGTTCCCCTTGAGGCAACTCCTGACGAAGCCCACCGAATCCGCGCCCTAGCCAATATCGCTCGCTTCGGTGTCGCGATTGCGATCATCGAGGAAAGGATTCGAACCAATGAACAGCAGATCATGATCTCAAAAGCAAAGGCGCAGGCCAATCTTGCTCGCATCCGCGCTACCAGACAGTGAATGGCCACTATTGTTAGATTAAAAAATATTTCTTCTTCTTCTTCTTCCTACGTTTACCTTGTTATCTGTGCCCAAAATCTCAGAGCACGCTTGCGCCCGTTTATGCCCTTTTATGTTAAGTGTTTATACTCCTCGCTGCGATCACCAAGGAGACTATGTCGCTTCTGTAAAGCCTCCAACAACTTTATTGCGCACAAGATTCATCTATGTGACGCCATGGCCCCCACCCTCCAGTACGTCGCTCAGCCCACCCCGTCCAGCACAGCATCCTGTCGAACTGTTAGAGTGCAATCTAGTAGACTTTAAATAAAGTGCAAATGTATGTATTCATTCCTGACCTCACTTTTGGTTTTAGTTCAGCCACTTGGGCTGGCCAGGGTGAAAACTCATATGGTCAGTATGAGAAACCTTATGCAGAACACTTTATCACTCCGATGCATTTTTATTTCAACTTCTCTACAACTAATTTTCACGCTGATCACATGATGTCTTTCCGCATAGGTTGTGACTCACATAGAACCGCAGCTATTTGTGAAATGTTGCGGTTGACAGACTTAATCCACTCTCGGGAATCGGTTGAGAAACTCAATCTGCTCTTGGAAGTCGGTTGAGTATTAATTCAACTCTTAAGAGTAATTTAAGCAACTAGATTTGCTCTCGGGAGTGAGCTAACTCTGCTGACTTCTATAAATCAAATAGGGTTTCCAACGATTGTGTCGACACATGCGTCTGGCATGCCTCTGGATTCCGCGGTTCCTCTATTCGCCTCCGACTCTGACTCACTACTGCTGTTTGGTAGAAGTGCTGGTATGCTATCGTTAATATCACTATTGATAAAGCCACTATCTGTGTCATTTACTAACGGTTGTTCTACGTTGTCGACCGTCATTCCAGTTCCTGATGTCCGAAACATGTCTCTTTTCTTTGTGCTATATAAGAAGTTCCATTTTTACTCGGGATCCTATAGTCCTCGTCTCCTATTCAGGACCAGTTCAATTTATTTACAACGTTCAAGTCAGTTAAAAATTTGGCAAGTAGTCTAAGATAACTGTATCTCAACGTACTCCTCTCGTTCAAGGGGAGACGTTGTTCATTTATTGAAATAAAATCCTATAACAAATATTCTGTCATTTGATTTCCCTTAATTAGTTTTCACCTGATTGGATAATCCCGGTTCAAAATGTAGTCACTAATAAAACGCAAATATCAAATAAACCCCATCCTAAATAAACCATATCAGGGACTTCCTGACTTAAGCATGCACCAATGAACTTCATAGCCAGACGGCCCAATACACGGACAAGCGTACAGCTGACGGGCAAATTGAGATACAAACTGCTTGAAGAAACCATCTCTCACTCAGATGTTGTAGCCTTTGGGGATGTATGCCACGTCAAACACCTGATTAATGAATGGACTGCCGACAAATTGTCCAGGATTCTAAGCTACGATATCAAAAACAGAGTCGTACGTCCCCTCAGGCTTCAACGGGTCCAGTAGGGGCTGCACACGCTCTGCCAGCTTCTCTTTGCTATCGTCACCTATCTGGAGCGTGGCCCAATAATCCTTCAATTTCTGCGAGCGGTCCTTCCGTCTCAGCTCGTAAAAGACTGTTATGGCGTTGAAGAAATGGCCTGGACGTGGGTTGAGGGCACACCGCAGCACATGGGAGTGTGTGTTTCCGCCGAAACTTCTCCAACACAACGCACAGAACTCGTTGTCCTCGCGCGGACACGAGTCGCACGTCAAGGCGAAGCAGGCGTAAAAAGACTCGTCCAGCACATGACCCATTGCCGGACATCGCAGAGGCAGGATTTCGTTGGCGATGTGGACCAGCACCTCCGCGCGGATTTCAGGTTTGTTCACCAGGTACATGGCTTTGTCGAACGTCGCCTTCGTCACATGCGGTGCATATGCCTTGGACTCCCACAGGTCGTCGTAGCCACTTGCCTGCATGATATACGGGAGCAGTCCATTGTGGCGCGCGACATGGTTGGTGCTGTTCATGTCGAACGCCAAGGCCCTGTCCAGACAACCGTTACACACCAAGTGTCCGTTCTTGCACGTGAGACTGCCCGCCTGTAGTAAAAGTCCCGTTAAACCACTATCAGTGTGGAGTTAGAATTAGTTTGCAATTAATTCACACGAGGTGAATTATTTGTAGACCACGTAGAAAATCAAATATAAGAATAAATACACCGCACTCAGCCTCAGGGAGACTCAGTAGGTTTTAGTATCGTATTTTGATGTGTTTACCTCATTTTTATGACTAGTTACTTTAGGTGTATTATTCGATTTTATCTCGAGGATAATAGTGGACGGAGAAGTTCATTTTATTGACAAATTACAGGAGTTGATCTTCCTCAGAATCGGATAGCTGAAAGGAGCTTGCAAATTACGACAGGAGCAAAGTCTTCCGAGCACAGAGGAGTTGATCTCCCTCAGAACCGGATAGCCGAAAGGAGCTTGCAAATTACGACAGGAGCAAAGTCTTCCGAGCACAGATAAGTGAAAAGAAACCCTCACCTTCCGTTTTGCTTGGTTTGATACGTTTGCGTGATTTTCATATATATATATATTATGCAGATTTTTTTCTTCTTATTATAAATCTAGAGCAAATTGGAGTGATTAGAAATATATGCAGAAATTAACAGGTGCCCAGTTTATTTAGCTGATGAGCATTTTTTTCTTCTTCTTTTTTTTTCTAGAACAAATAGTTATCCGACCATCCGGTCGAATACTACTACTTTTATTTATTATATATATATATATATTTCCGGTTTGTTCGGTTTGATACGCTTGCGTGATTTATATATATATATATATATATATATATATATATATATATATATATATATATATATATGATATATATATATATATATATATATATTTTATGCAGATTTTTAAAAATTATTTTAAATCTAGAGCAAATTGGAGTGATTAGTAATATATGCAGCAATTAACAGGTGCCCAGTTTATGTATCTGATGAGCATTTTTATTTTTATATTTTTATAGATTAATTAGTCATCCGACCATTTCCCAACAACCATTCATTCTTCTTTGATTTTTTAATCCATCTTTGGTCCGAAAATCCAGATACTTCAATTCCAATGCGACTTTTTAGGCCGTCGTTGGCAATCAAGGCCTCGCTATGACTAAATAGCAGCCCATAGGACGTTTGAACAATGTTTTGACTGACCTAGTCAGTCCGCACAGCACAAACATGATGCAGTATCGCAGTTAGGGGTATAGAAGAACGTAATTTGGCGTAGAGAAGGTCGATATGGCAAATTTTCATAGGTGTGGGCGAGTACAGCGACGACAATGGGTAGATAGAGGTGATCAAGAAAAACAGGTAGCAATGTAGAATCGACAGTGTCAGGCGACGTAGAATGGAAACAAGTGAATTAAGCGCGCGTGAGACAGGTAGCAATGCAGAAGAGGAGCTAGGCACAGTTTGGGAGAAACTGAGTCAGAAAGAATGCGATTTCAACTCGTATTTTCAACAAATATCAACTACTGGAGCAAGTTTTGGTATTCAATTGGGTAGACGAAAAGACTGGCATGGTTAGAAGATCGATTTTTCAAAAATATCTCCGAGTCGAATGTTTGGCCATCGTTGCATGCGCGAACTTCGATGGTCACGAAAGCATAGAAAAAAATATATCACGGAGATTAACCCACGACCAACACACAACTAGCAGACATATTTACCGATGTTACAAGCTAGAATATATATATATATATATATATATATATATATATATATATATATATATATATATATATACTTGAATTTTCATTCTAGAGAGGAAGGAACTCAACGTAAGTGAATTAGCCGTAGGACCAGCAAGTAGCATGGTACGGTTGAATGATTGTTGGTGAAAACAAAGGAGAACGAGAACGTTATCGCCGACGTATAAGGCGAATCGTCAAGATGCAGCGGACTCTTGCAAGGAACAGAAGAAATAGTACCTGCAAGAGTAGACAGCACTTGTCAGGCATCGTGCAAGTACACTCAAGTTGGTTTGAACAGGGAATTTGTTTTGGTTTTCCAACTTCAAAACCGATATAATTACCTTGGGCTTCAAGGTTATACTTGTAAACCTTGACCAGAACTTCCTGGCTGCAGGCCTCGGGTTTGATTTTATGTTGGAGTACAGTGGTCCGAAGGTTGGATTGAAGGAGTATTCAGAACGATAGAACACGACAGGCGGTTGATCATTGAACACGCTTCGAGTCTATCAGCAACTTTTAATTACTCCTATAGGCAGAGCAAAGGAGTGCAAAGCGAGTACTCATTTACAAAACCAAACCAAACAAAATGATTAGCAATCATTAAGGAGCAAGGTGTATTCGAGCGCAACCAGTTTTCGGGGACCCGCAAGCAGACCTCGTAGACATCAACATGATTCAATGATAATTAGCTATTTTGGTATCACGAGAGGAGGTCGGCGGAAGAAAGTGTGTATCACGAATAGCGGAGTTCAACTATTATATAATAGCAAACACTCTTTCAATCTGGATCAACTATTCATCAACAACACAAAGTCATACATCGAAGTCTTAACATCAAGATGCCTATGCGTCCAGCACCCCGCAGCCCTCGACGCACTCGTCGCGACGGCAAAACAACCCAGAGATCCTTGTCAGATTTCGAGCAGACCCAGCAAGGAGGCACAGCTTCTTCGCGCCAGACAGTAGCATCGCATCAAAGAGATGAACAACAGCGATATGAACAGACAGACCAAGACATGCGCCAGGCAGCAAGCAGGCAACATCAGTTGGGGCACGGGTCTCGCTTATTGGCAAAAGGGAGAGCAGATCCAGAAGACAGTGAGGTGCAATTTGTGATTAGGCATACTAGTCGTTCAAAGTCTGCTGAACCAGCAGCTGAGCGACACAGGGTAGCCAACGTCCGAGGTACTTCGGGCATTCATTCAGCGGGTGATAGACCGTATTCATGGCAGTCTTTTCACCGAGTACCTGAACGAGATTTCACTCGAAAACGAACTCGATGGGAGTTTCACCAGTGCAAGTCAGGATTCCCTCGCAGGCAACGGGGATGAGCGACCAGTCCAACGGCATAGCAATATGTCAGGGTGGGCCACGGGCACTCGTCAGCAAAAATCTGACGAAATCAGGGGCCGACAGCTAGAGCAATATTTGAGCGACCCACATGGGGATTATCGTAGGGAAGCCGAACGAGAACAACTACGTAGACGATGGGAACTCAGCGGACAGCACCGAGACTTCGCGCGATCGACGCAGGATATGCGCAAGGCTAGTTACGTCGACGACAGTAAGTGCAAGTCTAGTGACGTTGACGACGGTAATATTCATGGCAGCAGAAAACGACCCTACAAAGACGAACAGGCTAGAGAGCCGATCATGACACCAGCGCAGTGGAAAGAGCATCGCCGAGCCAAGTGTCAACGCCTCGAAGGAAAGATATCTTTCTTTGTGGATGAACTTTGTCGAGCACAGGGAAACTACGATGCACCAAGATGTACATTACTAACGTCCACGATTGATACACTGAAAGGAGCGTTGAATACTCAATTGGAAGCTATCAGGAAGAACAGAGCTCCGGAGCCACGGACATGGCCCGATTGGCCTTTAGACCGTTATCAATTAAGTAGCACAGCCGATAGAGACACACGAGGGGCGTTAGAAGAGGCACTGAAGAACGCCCATGTCTCAGGACTAGATGAGTCGTGGATGGCACGTTGGTTCTATAAGGTACTTATACATTTTAAGGCAGCAAAGGCCACAATTGACTATCTACGTGACAACCATAATCAGCTGAGGGTATATCCGGCGGAACAGGTCATAGACCAAATCTGTGAACATGAGAGCAAGGCCACCGTAGACCCTACCTGTAAGAAGTTGGCAAAGGGCAATCCCCGCACCAAGGGTGTAGAGTCAGCCAGGGAACATTTGAACAAGATTGTGGAAGTTCACAAGAGAGCCTGGGAGCGAGCAGGTAAGGGCAAGGGCTTTCCTAAGCGGTTGCTTAATCCTTGCCTCATACAGGCCCTCGAGGACCTGACAGGTAATATGACATATGAACGCACGCTACAACAACACATAGGTTGGGACCAGCTGGAGACTGAAGACCTTCTCAGCATTTTAAATCCAGACATACATGAAACCGATGCCATCCTCAGACAACGGATACGGATACAGATGAATGTGGGGTATCGGCGTAGACAGCTTCCAGCCCAACAACGAGATCGTATTTTGAATACGAATACAGGAGGAGGCAGCACACAACGCACAAGCATGTCTACGACCACCACGTGTTACGCGTGCAGAGCGGGTGCCCCACCCAGAGGCTTGCAAGCACTACCAGTCGAACAAACGGATTGGATTCACATCCAACTCGGGCCGAGGATTCAAGCAAGGCGTATCCTTCAATAAGAGTTTGCCCGCGGTCAACACCATTACGGCTCTGATAGACTCGGACGACCAGCAAACGGAGCATGAGGAGACCACGCCTACAGACACACACATTGCTTCCATACTGGCACACCCAGACGAAATCGAACAGGGTGAGTTGGAACAGGTTTTGCTGGTTTTACAGCACATGACTAATGACTCATTTAAGAGTCAGTCATTTTAGGATTACTGTTTATAATTACTAATAAATGAACAACGTCCCCTCCTGAGGAGGAGAACGTTGAGATACAGTTATCTCGCGTATACTTACTACATTTTTTTAACTTACCATAGAAGTTGTTAGTTTATTAGTAATTACAGAGAAAGCTACAGAATATGAATTAGTCAGTAGCTGGCACATATTTTTTTTTTTATAAGTATAACAATTGAAAACAATGCGAACAGAGAATGTCGCATCAAATTGAACGATTTAGATTATCCGTAGATTATAACGTTGAATTGAACGATGGATTAACGACGTGTGACGACGAGGATGAAGAAAAGAATCTACTAATACGAGTGAACCGAAGAGCGAACATTCCAATCAAGCAGAACATTAACCAGGGTCAACAAGGAAAGTCTCACGACGATCAAATGACGAAATCAGACAATCAGTCAGAATCCACAGATAAGTAGTCATGTGTGAGTACAGGTAGGAAGGTTGTTTTCAGTGTGAGACAAGTACAAATCGAATTGCAAGCTAATGAGCTTAAATTGTATTTAAGAAGTTGTTAGAAGAAAGTTCTTTAGGATCCACAGTAGTGTAGTAGAGATGGGAGATGTACATGGTTAGTACCGACTCGGTTAGTACGATGACGCAGGTAGCGGCAAGGACTTGTTTTCAGAATGGGACAAGGTAAAAGAAATCGATATTAGATATTAGATGACTACATAGCTTCAGAACGTGAGCAGATATGATAAGTAATAGGAAATGGAATGAAGACAGTTCTTTGGATCCACAGTAGGTAGGAGTCAGATTCTAAAAGGGTTAGATGTACATGGTTAGTACCGACTCGGTTTTAGAAAAGACTTAAGATGACGCAAAGAATCAGCAAAGCATTATTTTACAAAAGTTTTCACAGAATGGGATATTAGGAAGCATACAGAGACACAAGTAAGCACCTGTGAGTTATTAGGAGCATATAAGGGTGGGGGGCACACATAACACGAACGATGCAAGTAAATACAAGGTTAAATTGTGAAAATGATATGCGAACACACTCAAATCACTAGAACTTCCAGATAAATCAGGTCAACGGAGAGGATCAACAGTATGCACAGAAGGTGTGGTTGACGGCAGCTTAGTTTAGGAGTGCAATAACGAGCAATCGTTCTTAGATCAAGAAGCATATTCCAACAACCGCAACAGCACATGACAAGGACATCACACGGTAAGAAGAGTAAAAGAGGAGCGATGAGGGAAGTTCCCAACAGGGTCCTGCGAATAGGCCGTCATTAGGCCGGAGTAAGAGCTGGCGAGGAGTAGAACAAGAAGTGGCTCCGACTAATGAGGCACTCAACCATATGTTATTGTGGGATGAAGAGTAAGACAGCTGGTAGTGTTAGAGTATATAGACTATCCACACTACTTATGTTAGTGTAGGAAATAAAACAGTCACGAGGGAACCCACGAGTTCCTCGGAGATCGATGTCGAGACGTTATGTGTTTGAAGGATGAAATTTAATAGAAAATGGATATTTATATTCAGTACTCTATCAGTTCATTCGCACACATTTCTAGTTCTCCATTGACAAACAACTCACCAACCATGTCCTACCCCGCGCCAAAGTCGTAGACAGCAACTCTTGAATCCTGAGCGCCGCAAGGAAGATGATATCGACCGACGTGGAACTAAACGTCGTCAGTCCCATACGGAACGCTCCGCTCCGCACTCAGGTCAGGCACTGGAGGGGCAACAACAGACACATCTTGGGCTCCACACATTATTTCCGCGGACGACAAGCAGCCACCAACAGCAAACAAAAAAAATGGACCTGCACAATCTGACGAGGATGTCATATTCGAGGGTGAGACCAAGGAAGTACCCACCTGCGTGCGGACAGTAGTCAGACTTTTATTGGTGAACAGGTAGCCAGTGAAGGGCTGTCCCCTCGTTCGTCTCAGGATACTCCAGGGGCCTTATTTCCCAGTAATGACCCACCACGCCTCCCACCTAACAAGCGGAAGCGTCACCGGAACCGTACCAACAACAAGGAAACGGCACGGGAACAATCGTCAGCTCAGAAACTCACGGAGCTGATGACACAACAGCAGTCTCTCTTTGAAAAATACGAACAGAGGTTACAGCGCATAAACGCCGGACGAACTACAATAGGGCCGGCCGCTAAGGAGAGTTCTTCTGACGCACACGAACGGGTACAGGCAGTACCAGAGGACGAAGACAACCCTACCTTCCGAATTCAAGGCTGTGAGCGTCCGTTTTATGGACTTGGGTACAAATCACCAGGGTCAGAGGACAGTTCAACCGAGGAGGATGATACTCTGTCTGCCAGTGAGAACACACCAACTTTTCAAGAGTTCGCACATGAACAAGTATTAGCCAGACAGAATCCTCAAGGTAAGCAGGCGGTGAAGAATAGACAGGACCGATTAAGTACGAACCTGCGCCAACAACAGCAACGTCAGTGGGGCGAGAAAGAAGCGCCCAGTGAATATGTACAGACACATAAACGACAAGAGAAGGAGACAACAGTGCCTCCGCCCACACCGGCTAGTATCGAGAAAAGGCGACAGGCGCTACACGCACGGATACTACAGTTAAGTGACGAGCTATGCCAAGCAATCGAGGAGAATAACACGGCTCGAGCTGAAGCTCTTCGGGGCGTGATTGAGACACTTCGAGCTACATTAGAGTCCCGACCGGTAGAGAAGCGTCCCGTACCTTCACCACGTACGTGGCCTGATTGGCCGTCGAACAGATACTACCTACATGATATCATGGAACGGGACACAAGAGGGGCTCTCCTCGAGGCGTTCAAGAACGCACAAATCGCAGGGCTGGACGAGAGTTGGAACCTTACATGGTTTCATAAGTACTATCTTACTTCAAGGCGGAGAAGTCAACGCTGGACTACATCCGCGACAACTCTGAACGGTTGAAGACATGCACACCTCAACTACAGATCGAACAGATCTGTTCGCACGAAACACAAGCCACTGTCGATCCCGCGTTTCGCAAGTTAGCCAAGGGCCAAAGTCGGAACATGCACACTCCTCTTATGGAACAAATGACACAGCTCATGGAGAACCACAGGAGGGCACGTGAACGGTGCCAGACAGATGCCGACTTCCAACAGAATTTAGTGAACCACTGCATTGTACAACTGTTAGAAGAAGCTCTCAACGGCCGTACGTATGAACGTACTCTACAGTTGCATCCCAAATGGCAACTGATGGAGACACACGAGCTTATACAGCTGTTGAGCCCTGACATTCAGGATGCACAGCAACGTACGGCAGCACGTTTCCAGGGTCGCAACAACCGCGAGGGCCCGACGACCAATGGAAGTCGCGACCACCAATAGCCGCCCCAACCTACAGACGAGTAGACGACAAACGCAGAATTGGACTCAACGGCCCCAACCTACGGTACCAACGACTTGTGCGGGGTGCCAGGCACAGGCGCCACCAGGTGGTAGGCACATCCACGGTGTCATCATTTCAGGGCGTCGCAAGCGGTGAGCGCAGAGGGTCGGGCAAGGCTATACGACAACAACCGTCCTTTGAGGGACGTACAATCGGTACACAGACCGTCCACAACGTCAACCGCAGGACAGGGGCAGAATACATCCAGACTAGAGACGTAGTTACAATACGTCCGACGCCTCAAGTACAGGTGAATGCGATTACACAGGACGAAGACTTGGCTCCACCATCGGAAGCTACAGAGATTCATATCAACACGATCCTTTACGAAGACTTCGAGCACATGACGTCACCACCAAACCACACCTATGACACGTGGGAGTCGGTAGCCGATCATGCATGAGAGGTGAGGGTGTCTGAGTCGGATAGGAGCTTCATATTTGTTACCACGATTGGAGCAGTGATGGCAATACAAGACCCATTGCTGACGTCAGACAACCGAGTCTATATTCAAGTACAAATCAACGGACGTACGTTCAAAGCCTTGATAGACACGGGAGCAAATAGAAGTTGTATCTCACAGACATCCGCAGACCTCCTTGGCCGACCAATAACTCCGGCACCACCTGGGTCATTTATATATTTAGCTGACAAGGCGGTGCGAACTCCTCGACTGGGGACGACGGAAGTGGTACCTATAAGGTACGGTACCACCAGAATTATCGACGGTTCATTAGAATTGATGAACTTGCCGACGGGTATAGATGTTATAGTGGGGCAAGATATGTTGAAAGGCTTGGGCCTATACATAGGCGGTATCCAATCGCCACTTGCACCAATAGACCCCACAGAACTAGAAGAGCTCCTCGAACCCATACCACGCCGACAGGCACCTAACACGACGGAACCCGTCGATGTACGCGAACGGTTGGCACAGGATTTGGAAGCCAATGCGAAAATTGCCGACAACGCGCGCTGTCGTCTGGAAGGGAGTGAGGTAACCATCCCAGTAACCCATGAACAAGCGTTGCAGATGCGGCGATCGGCGCGTAACTTCGTATCCGATCGATGGCTCCCCTATGTGGATGAACAAGTGAAGAAGTGGTTGACGGATTTGGTGATCACGAAACGAACGACACCAACGACTGTTAATCTTCCTCTCCTTGCGGTACCGACATTCGATGCGGAAGGCAACGTCAAGAAGGTACGCGTGTGTTTAGACATGCGTGCCGTTAACGCGCTTATTCCTGGTGACCAGTTCCTGATCCCCAAGGTCAACGAACTCATATCTCGCCTCAAGAGTAAGAAGTACTACACGACGCTGGACATATCGGCTGCATACCACAGGCTGCCCATCCATCCAGACTCACAATACTTATTTAGTTTTACACACGAACGTTATCAGTACTCGTTCACATCAGCACCGTTCGGTCTTCATGTACTCACGCAGCAGTTTCAACGTACCTTGAGTACAATACTTGATGGCTTACCGGTTCACCACTATATCGATGACATAGTTATCGCCAGTGACGGTTATGACGAACACGTTAGGACGGTGCAGAAGGTGATACAACGCTTAACATACCACAGTTTTAAAGCTTAACCCTGCCAAGTGCCACTTCGCTATCTCCGAAGTCATGATCCTAGGGAAGAAAGTATCGGCACAAGGCATTGACATTGACCATGAAAAGCAGGCCAAGCTGATCGACTGGCCCACACCACAACGATACAAAGATATAGCCTCGGCGTTGGGTTTAGCAAATTACCTCCACGAACATCTGCCTAATTTCGCGAACACGGTTGCACCCTTGCGCGAATTTTGCAAACTCAAACCAAAGGAGTTGATAGGTGATCGTTGGGAGGAGAGACATGCACAGGCGTGGCAGGCAATGAAAGACGCAGTGGTGAATGCTGTGGCGTTACACTTTCCGGTCGACGGCATTCCTCTGAACTTGGAAACCGACGCTAGCGATTACGGTTTAGGGGAGCGCTATTCCAATGGGTCAACGGTAAGAAACATTACTTAATGTTCTTTAGTAAGACTCTGAACCATGCGCAACAGAACTACGCCACACCTATGAAGGAGTTACTGGCATTGGTATATGGACTGACACATTTCAGGGAATACTTGGATGGGCAACGGTTTGCGGTCTTCACGGACCACAAGGCCCTTGTATATATGAACACACAGCTCAAGCTTAATCCGATGCTTCAGAGATGGCATCATATCATCGCGCCATTCAACTTTACCATATCGCATATACCAGGAGAGTCAAATGTGCTCCCGGACATGTTAAGTAGAGTACACGAGGGGACAGCGGAGCAGGACGAACTCGAAATAATGTATACCGACGGCTGGCAGTTATTCCCTAGTTACTTTGAACAAGCGCAACAACACTTTGGACCGAATGACATAGATGTATTTGCGGACCCAACCAACGCTCAGCTTCCTCGGTTCTGGACGAAGGATGATGGGGAAGGAGCGTTTGCCCACGACTGGTCGATAGTCGATGGATGGATGAACCCGCCTTGGGGACAGATACACAGGATGTTACGCAAGATACGAGCCGACGGCGCACGGGCCACAGTATGTCTACCATGGGTACCAAGAGCACCATGGTTCGACCTGTTCAAGCAGTTATTGCAGACAGAACCGGTGCTGGTACCACGGACACCACACACGTTCCTCAAGTACGCTAAGTACGCATGTGGAAGAAGACACCATGGGGTCATACCGTAGTAGCACGGGTGGGTCCTCCCAATGGATTCAAACTGGACCCGCTGTTTTCACAGCGACTTGGTTTTGCAGAACCAAAGCATACAAAATATGTCATGTGCTTAGACACAGCGCGAGAAATCTCAGTGGCACTGGCAGATGCAGAGGGTCAACCGGCGTTTGCACAAGCGAGTCCGGCGGAGAAACAGCGTCGTACGCAACTCACGCAAGCGCAACACGAACAAGGACATCATGGGGCGGCGGACACAGTCCAACAACTTCGTCAGAACGGTCACGTTTGGCCAGGGGCACTTGAGTTAGCCACAGAAGTTAAGCGGCAATGTGGCACATGTTTGGGACAGGACACACTTCGTAAAGGTTTCCACCCGATGATTAGCATCGATGCACGCTACCCGTGGGACCATATTCAAGTGGACTACATCCCGATGCCACTGGAGTCCAGACGCAAGAACAATTATATTCTTCACGTCTTAGACATCGCCACAGGCTATTCTATCCTTCGAGCCACACCGGACAAGACAAAGGAAACCACGACACAGACACTCATAGAGATTTTTTTGGCGAACATGGTTTCCCCGTAAAATCAAACAGACATGGGGAAGGAGTTCACCAACAAGTTAGTGGAGCTTCTGGTCCAGGAAGTGGGGATGCTACATAAGGTGTCTCCACCATATCGACCCCAAGTGCTGGGCGCGGCAGAACGACGTCACAAGGAGATTACACGTTCTATTCGACAATGCTGTGAGGCAGTTCCCCTTCGATGGGACGAACGCCTTCCGTTTACGATGCTATACCAGAACCTTCGGATATCCCGTCGCCATAAGAGTGCACCGTTTAGCGTGTACTTTGGCCGCCGCCATGTTCCGTTCGCCGATTTCACGGACGAGTTACCGGATTCTCAGCCGATGACGAATGACACCTGGGCACAACGATTAGACCAGTTACAGGACACTATATTGCCGACCCTCCACCACATTACCAAGAAGTATACAGGCAAGCTTACGACGACATTTGACCGCCTGCATGCTCACGACTTGGTACATTTCGACGAAGGAGATGTGGTCATGGTACGATCAGAAGGCCGAACAACGAAGGCTATGCGGCCATTGTTTGGACCATATGTAGTCAAAGCTAGACACGGCCAACGCTACGAGTTAGCGAACAAGGATGGTTCCGCCCCACCAGAATTCAAGACCAAACCGGTACGGGTGGAACTCCTCCGTTTAGTGCATAGACGCACAGACCCACCAATTAACGAAGACTTATGGACCGAAGGAGGGGTGGAGTTTCGCCATATTATCACACATCGTACGAATGATGAGACGGGGAAATTAGAATACCTGGTGAGATGGCGAGAAGGCGAACCAACGTGGGAAACAGCAGAAGCTTTTGATGATGCCAACGATATCGCGGCCTACCACAAAGCTTCGCAGACACGGACACGTGTAAGCGCCAACGTGCACAAGTCTAATACTTTATCTTCAATATAACTTTGTTCTCGGATATCGAGCTCAAGCTCTGGAGCATAAACCAGCAACTCTAGCTCCCGAGTATAAACCAGCCACTCGAGCTCTTGAGTATAAAAGCAGCGACTCTAGCTCCCGAGTATAAAACCAGCAACTCTAGCTCCCGAGTATAAAACCAGCCTCTCGAGGCTCTTGCTCTCTGGCTCCCGAGTATAAACCAGCAACTCTAGCTCCCGAGTATAAACCAGCCTCTCGAGCTCTTGAGTATGCAGCGACTCTAGCTCCCGAGTATAAACCAGCAACTCTAGCTCCCGAGTATAAACCAGCCTCTCGGCTCTTGAGTATAAAAAAAGCAGCGCTCACTCCCGAGTATAAACCAGCCACTCTCATGAGAATAAACGGTTAGCACTCGAGCTCGCGAGGGAAAATCGTCAGCAGCTCAAGCTCGCGAGGTTAAATGAGCCACTCTTGCTTCAAGCTCGCGAGGTTAAGTATAACACAGCGAAATCAATCAAACAACTCCTTGGGCATTGTTTTGAAACAGCGGGTTAATGGTTTGCACGGTTTCTGCCACTGGCAGTTTTTCTCCGACACAAATACAGTCCTATATTGTACTTGCCAAACTCCTATATGCTGACACAGATGAACAGTAGCTTCAAGAATTCAAACACGACGGGTCGCTCGAGACGTACACATCGGGTCCTCTAGCTCTCTGAGGTAAAATGCCAGCACAATGCTCTAGCTCTCTGAGGATAAATGCCAGCACAATGCTCTAGCTCTCGAGGATAAATGCCAGCACAATGCTCTAGCTCTCGAGGATAAATGCCAGCACAATGCTCTAGCTCTCGAGGATAATGCCAGCACATAAGGTACTATGCTATTCTTATCATCTCTGAAACTGGCACACTGCTTTGTTCAGTGCTTCAGTTTGGGGGGGGGTTGTGGTCAGAATACAAGTACTTATATTTATTTGATTATTTTAGGTTTATTACAAGTTTTACAGTTTATCAGAATAATCTGATAAACTGGGTTTTAGGGTTTTGCTGGTTTTACAGCACATGACTAATGACTCATCATTTAAGAGTCAGTCATTTTAGGATTACTGTTTATAATTACTAATAAATGAACAACGTCCCCTCCTGAGGAGGAGAACGCTGAGATA
>LUCW03002059.1:0-20050 GCA_001586965.3 Sphaeroforma sirkka | reverse complement strand
GAAGGAAAAGATATCTTTCTTTGTGGATGAACTTTGTCGAGCACAGGGAAACTACGATACACCAAGATGTACATTACTAACATTCCACGATTGATAGACTGAAAGGAGCGTTGAATACTCAATTGGAAGCTATCAAGGAAGAACAGAGCTCCGGAGCCACGGACATGGCCCGATTGGCCTTTTAGACCGTTAATATCACCAAGCAGCACAGCCGATAGAGACACACGAGGGGCGTTGAAGAGGCACTGAAGAACGCCCATGTCTCAGGACTAGATGAGTCGGATGGCATGGCGTTGGTTCTATAAGGTACTTATACATTTTAAGGCAGCAAAGGCCACAATTGACTATCTACGTGACAACCATAATCAGCTGAGGGTATATCCGGCGGAACAGGTCATAGACCAAATCTGTGAACATGAGAGCAAGGCCACCGTAGACCCTACCTGTAAGAAGTTGGCAAAGGGCAATCCCCCCACACCAAGGGTGTAGAGTCAGCCAGGGAACATTTGAACAAGATTGTGGAAGTTCACAAGAGAGCCTGGGAGCGAGCAGGTAGAGGGCAAAGGAGCTTTCCTAAGCGGTTTGCTTAATCATGCCTCATACAGGCCCTCGACATACACGACCTGACAGGTAATATGACATATGAACGCACGCTACAACAACACATAGGTTGGGACCAGCTGGAGACTGAAGACCTTCTCAGCATTTTAAATCCAGACATGTGAAACCGATGCCATCCTCAGACAACGGATACGGATACAGATGAATGTGGGGGTATCGGCGTAGACAGTTTCAGCCCAACAACGAGATCGTATTTTGAATACGGAATACAGGAGGAGGCAGCACACAACGCACAAGCATGTCTACGACCACCACGTGTTACGCGTGCAGAGCGGGTGCCCCACCCAGAGGCATATATCATCCTGCAAGCACTACCAGTCGAACAAACGGTTGGATTCACATCCAACTCGGGCCGAGGATTCAAAGCAAGGGCGTATCCTTCAATAAGAGTTTGCCCGCGGTCAACACCATTACGGCTCTGATAGACTCGGACGACCAGCAAACGGAGCATGAGGAGACCACGCCTACAGACACACATTGCTTCCATACTGGCACACCCAGACGAAATCGAACAGGGTGAGTTGGAACAGGATGCAACGTGTTTAGGTTTTATTACAAGTTTTACAGTTTATCAGAATAATCTGATAAACTGGGTTTTAGGTTTTGCTGGTTTTACAGCACATGACTAATGACTCATTTAAGAGTCAGTCATTTTAGGATTACTGTTTATAATTACTAATAAATGAACAACGTCCCCTCCCTGAGGAGGAGAACGTTGAGATACAGTTATCTCGCGTATACTTACTACATTTTAACTTACCATAGAAGTTGTTAGTTTATTAGTAATTACAGAGAAAGCTACAGAATATGAATTAGTCAGTAGCTGGCACATATTTTTTTTTGTTATAAGTATAACAATTGAAAGACAATGCGAACAGAGAATGTCGCATCAAATTGAACGTGAACGATTTAGATTATCCGAACGTTGGATTAACGACGTGTGGACGACGAGGATGAAGAAAGAATCTACTAATACGAGTGAACCCGAAGAGCGAACATTCCAATCAAGCAGAACATTAACCAGGGTCAACAAGGAAGGTCTCACGACGATCAAATGACGAAATCAGACAATCAGTCAGAATCCACAGATAAGTAGTCATGTGTGAGTACAGGTAGGAAGGTTGTTTTCAGTGTGAGACAAGTACAAATCGAATTGCAAGCTAATGAGCTTAAATTGTATTTAAGAAGTTGTTAGAAGAAAGTTCTTTAGGATCCACAGTAGTAGTAGAGATGGGAGATGTACATGGTTAGTACGAACGCAAAGTTACTAGTAAAAGTTTTAAGTGGGAGAGGTTAGACAAACGATCGATATTACAAGACTACATAGCAATAAATCAGATCAATGACTTAAGTTAGAAATGAAATGTTGTGCATTTGGCATCTATACACAACTAATAGAGTAGGATTCTAAATGGGAGATGACTATAAACATGGTGTATTACCGACTCAGATTGGTACGATGAATACCGACAAAGTAAAGAATCAGCGGCATACTAGATTATTTTACAAAAGTTTTCAGAATGGGATATTAGGAAGCATACAGAGACACAAGTAAGCACCTGTGAGTTATTAGGAGCATATAAGGGTGGGGGCGCACATAACACACGAACGATGCAAGTAAATACAAGGTTAAATTGTGAAAATGATATGCGAACACACTCAAATCACTAGAACTTCCAGATAAATCAGGTCAACGGAGAGGATCAACAGTATGCACAGAAGGTGTGGTTGACGGCAGCTTAGTTTAGGAGTGCAATAACGAGCAATCGTTCTTAGATCAAGAAGCATATTCCAACAACCGCAACAGCACATGACAAGGACATCACGGGTAAGAAGAGTAAAAGAGGAGCGATGAGGAAGTTCCCAACAGGGTCCTGCGAATAGGCCGTCATTAGGCCGGAGTAAGAGCTGGCGAGGAGTAGAACAAGAAGTGGCTCCGACTAATGAGGCACTCAACCATATGTTATTGTGGGATGAAGAGTAAGACAGCTGGTAGTGTTAGAGTATATAGACTATCCACACTACTTGTTGTTAGTGTAGGAAATAAAACAGTCACGAGGGAACCCACGAGTTCCTCGGAGATCGATGTCGAGACGTTATGTGTTTGAAGGATGAAATTTAATAGAAAATGGATATTTATATTCAGTACTCTATCAGTTCATTCGCACACATTTCTAGTTCTCCATTGACAAACAACTCACCAACCATGTCCTACCCCCCCGCCAAAGTCGTAGACAGCAACTCTTGAATCCTGAGCGCCGCAAGGAAGATGATATCGACCGACGTGGAACTAAACGTCGTCAGTCCCATACGGAACGCTCCGCTCCGCACTCAGGTCAGGCACTGGAGGGGCAACAACAGACACATCTTGGGGCTCCACACATTATTTCCGCGGACGACAAGCAGCCACCAACAGCAAACAAAAATGGACCTGCACAATCTGACGAGGATGTCATATTCGAGGGTGAGACCAAGGAAGTACCCAACCTGCGTGCGGACAGTAGTCAGACTTTTATTGGTGAACAGGTAGCCAGTGAAGGGCTGTCCCCTCGTTCGTCTCTGGATACTCCAGGGGCCTTATTTCCCAGTAATGACCCACCACGCCTCCCACCTAACAAGCGGAAGCGTCACCGGAACCATACCAACAACAAGGAAACGGCACGGGAACAATCGTCAGCTCAGAAACTCACGGAGCTGATGACACAACAGCAGTCTCTCTCTTTGAAAAAATACGAACAGAGGTTACAGCGCATAAACGCCGGACGAACTACAATAGGGCCGGCCGCTAAGGAGAGTTCTTCTGACGCACACGAACGGGTACAGGCAGTACCAGAGGACGAAGACAACCCTACCTTCCGAATCAAGGCTGTGAGCGTCCGTTTTATGGACTTGGGTACAAATCACCAGGGTCAGAGGACAGTTCAACCGAGGAGGATGATACTCTGTCTGCCAGTGAGAACACACCAACTTTTCAAGAGTTCGCACATGAACAAGTATTAGCCAGACAGAATCCTCAAGGTAAGCAGGCGGTGAAGAATAGACAGGACCGATTAAGTACGAACCTGCGCCAACAACAGCAACGTCAGTGGGGCGAGAAAGAAGCGCCCAGTGAATATGTACAGACACCTAAACGACAAGAGAAGGAGACAACAGTGCCTCCGCCCACACCGGCTAGTATCGAGAAAAGGCGACAGGCGCTACACGCACGGATACTACAGTTAAGTGACGAGCTATGCCAAGCAATCGAGGAGAATAACACGGCTCGAGCTGAAGCTCTTCGGGGCGTGATTGAGACACTTCGAGCTACATTAGAGTCCCGACCGGTAGAGAAGCGTCCCGTACCTTCACCACGTACGTGGCCTGATTGGCCGTCGAACAGATACTACCTACATGATATCATGGAACGGGACACAAGAGGGGCTCTCCTCGAGGCGTTCAAGAACGCACAAATCGCAGGGCTGGACGAGAGTTGGAACCTTACATGGTTTCATAAGGTACTATCTTACTTCAAGGCGGAGAAGTCAACGCTGGACTACATCCGCGACAACTCTGAACGGTTGAAGACATGCACCTCAACTACAGATCGAACAGATCTGTTCGCACGAAACACAAGCCACTGTCGATCCCGCGTTTCGCAAGTTAGCCAAGGGCCAAAGTCGGAACATGCACACTCCTCTTATGGAACAAATGACACAGCTCATGGAGAACCACAGGAGGGCACGTGAACGGTGCCAGACAGATGCCGACTTCCAACAGAATTTAGTGAACCACTGCATTGTACAACTGTTAGAAGAAGCTCTCAACGGCCGTACGTATGAACGTACTCTACAGTTGCATCCCAAATGGCAACTGATGGAGACACACGAGCTTATACAGCTGTTGAGCCCTGACATTCAGGATGCACAGCAACGTACGGCAGCACGTTTCCAGGGTCGCAACAACCGCGAGGGCCCCGACCAATGGAAGTCGCGACCACACCAATAGCCGCCCCAACCTACAGACGAGTAGACGACAAACGCAGAATTGGACTCAACGGCCCCAACCTACGGTACCAACGACTTGTGCGGGGTGCCAGGCACAGGCGCCACCAGGTGGTAGGCACATCCCACGGTGTCATCATTTCAGGGCGTCGCAAGCGGTGAGCGCAGAGGGTCGGGCAAGGCTATACGACAACAACCGTCCTTTGAGGGACGTACAATCGGTACACAGACCGTCCACAACGTCAACCGCAGGACAGGGGCAGAATACATCCCAGACTAGAGACGTAGTTACAATACGTCCGACGCCTCAAGTACAGGTGAATGCGATTACACAGGACGAAGACTTGGCTCCCCCATCGGAAGCTACAGAGATTCATATCAACACGATCCTTTACGAAGACTTCGAGCACATGACGTCAACACCAAACCACACCTATGACACGTGGGAGTCGGTAGCCGATCATGCATGAGAGGTGAGGGTGTCTGAGTCGGATAGGAGCTTCATATTTGTTACCACGATTGGAGCAGTGATGGCAATACAAGACCCATTGCTGACGTCAGACAACCGAGTCTATATTCAAGTACAAATCAACGGACGTACGTTCAAAGCCTTGATAGACACGGGAGCAAATAGAAGTTGTATCTCACAGACATCCGCAGACCTCCTTGGCCGACCAATAACTCCGGCACCACCTGGGTCATTTATATATTTAGCTGACAAGGCGGTGCGAACTCCTCGACTGGGGACGACGGAAGTGGTACCTATAAGGTACGGTACCAGAATTATCGACGGTTCATTAGAATTGATGAACTTGCCGACGGGTATAGATGTTATAGTGGGGCAAGATATGTTGAAAGGCTTGGGCCTATACATAGGCGGTATCCAATCGCCACTTGCACCAATAGACCCCACAGAACTAGAAGAGCTCCTCGAACCCATACCACGCCGACAAGCACCTAACACGACGGAACCCGTCGATGTACGCGAACGGTTGGCACAGGATTTGGAAGCCAATGCGAAAATTGCCGACAACGCGCGCTGTCGTCTGGAAGGGAGTGAGGTAACCATCCCAGTAACCCATGAACAAGCGTTGCAGATGCGGCGATCGGCGCGTAACTTCGTATCCGATCGATGGCTCCCCTATGTGGATGAACAAGTGAAGAAGTGGTTGACGGATTTGGTGATCACGAAACGAACGACACCAACGACTGTTAATCTTCCTCTCCTTGCGGTACCGACATTCGATGCGGAAGGCAACGTCAAGAAGGTACGCGTGTGTTTTAGACATGCGTGCCGTTAACGCGCTTATTCCTGGTGACCAGTTCCTGATCCCCAAGGTCAACGAACTCATATCTCGCCTCAAGAGTAAGAAGTACTACACGACGCTGGACATATCGGCTGCATACCACAGGCTGCCCATCCATCCAGACTCACAATACTTATTTAGTTTTACACACGAACGTTATCAGTACTCGTTCACATCAGCACCGTTCGGTCTTCATGTACTCACGCAGCAGTTTCAACGTACCTTGAGTACAATACTTGATGGCTTACCGGTTCACCACTATATCGATGACATAGTTATCGCCAGTGACGGTTATGACGAACACGTTAGGACGGTGCAGAAGGTGATACAACGCTTAACATACCACAGTTTTAAGCTTAACCCTGCCAAGTGCCACTTCGCTATCTCCGAAGTCATGATCCTAGGGAAGAAAGTATCGGCACAAGGCATTGACATTGACCATGAAAAGCAGGCCAAGCTGATCGACTGGCCCACACCACTACGATACAAAGATATAGCCTCGGCGTTGGGTTTAACAAATTACCTCCACGAACATCTGCCTAATTTCGCGAACACGGTTGCACCCTTGCGCGAATTTTGCAAACTCAAACCAAAGGAGTTGATAGGTGATCGTTGGGAGGAGAGACATGCACAGGCGTGGCAGGCATTGAAGGACGCAGTGGTGAATGCTGTGGCATTACACTTTCCGGTCGACGGCATTCCTCTGAACTTGGAAACCGACGCTAGCGATTACGGTTTAGGGGAGCGCTATTCCAATGGGTCAACGGTAAGAAACATTACTTAATGTTCTTTAGTAAGACTCTGAACCATGCGCAACAGAACTACGCCACACCTATGAAGGAGTTACTGGCATTGGTATATGGACTGACACATTTCAGGGAATACTTGGATGGGCAACGGTTTGCGGTCTTCACGGACCACAAGGCCCTTGTATATATGAACACACAGCTCAAGCTTAATCCGATGCTTCAGAGATGGCATCATATCATCGCGCCATTCAACTTTACCATATCGCATATACCAGGAGAGACAAATGTGCTCCCGAACATGTTAAGTAAAGTACACGAGGGGACAGCGGAGCAGGACGAACTCGAAATAATGTATACAGACGGCTGGCAGTTATTCCCTAGTTACTTTGAACAAGCGCAACAACACTTTGGACCGAATGACATAGATGTATTTGCGGACCCAACCAACGCTCAGCTTCCTCGGTTCTGGAATAAGGATGATGGGGAAGGAGCGTTTGCCCACGACTGGTCGATAGTCGATGGATGGATGAACCCGCCTTGGGGAACAGATACACAGGATGTTACGCAAGATACGAGCCGACGGCGCACGGGCCACAGTATGTCTACCATGGGTACCAAGAGCACCATGGTTCGACCTGTTCAAGCAGTTATTGCAGACAGAACCGGTGCTGGTACCACGGACACCACACACGTTCCTCAAGTACGCTAAGTACGCATGTGGGAAGACACCATGGGGTCATACCGTAGTAGCACGGGTGGGTCCTCCCAATGGATTCAAACTGGACCCGCTGTTTTCACAGCGACTTGGTTTTGCAGAACCAAAGCATACAAAATATGTCATGTGCTTAGACACAGCGCGAGAAATCTCAGTGGCACTGGCAGATGCAGAGGGTCAACCGGCGTTTGCACAAGCGAGTCCGGCGGAGAAACAGCGTCGTACGCAACTCACGCAAGCGCAACACGAACAAGGACATCATGGGGCGGCGGACACAGTCCAACAACTTTGTCAGAACGGTCACGTTTGGCCAGGGGCACTTGAGTTAGCCACAGAGGTTAAGCGGCAATGTGGCACATGTTGGGGACAGGACACACTTCGTAAAGGTTTCCACCCGATGATTAGCATCGATGCTCGCTACCCGTGGGACCATATTCAAGTGGACTACATCCCGATGCCACTGGAGTCCAGACGCAAGAACAATTATATTCTTCACGTCTTAGACATCGCCACAGGCTATTCTATCCTTCGAGCCACACCGGACAAGACAAAGGAAACCACGACACAGACACTCATAGAGATTTTCGGCGAACATGGCTTCCCCCGTAAAATCCAAACAGACATGGGGAAGGAGTTCACCAACAAGTTAGTGGAGCTTCTGGTCCAGGAAGTGGGGATGCTACATAAGGTGTCTCCACCATATCGACCCCAAGTGCTGGGCGCGGCAGAACGACGTCACAAGGAGATTACACGTTCTATTCGACAATGATGTGAGGCAGTTCCCCTTCGATGGGACGAACGCCTTCCGTTTACGATGCTATACCAGAACCTTCGGATATCCCGTCGCCATAAGAGTGCACCGTTTAGCGTGTACTTTGGCCGCCGCCATGTTCCGTTCGCCGATTTCACAGACGAGTTACCGGATTCCCAGCCGATGACGAATGACACCTGGGCACAACGATTAGACCAGTTACAGGACACCATATTGCCGACCCTTCACCACATTACCAAGAAGTATACAGGCAAGCTTACGACGACATTTGACCGCCTGCATGCTCACGACTTGGTATATTTCGACGAAGGAGATGTGGTCATGGTACGATCAGTAGGCCGAACAACGAAGGCCATGCGGCCATTGTTTGGTCCATATGTAGTCAAAGCTAGACACGGTCAATGCTATGAGTTAGCGAACAAAGATGGTTCCGCCCCACCAGAATTCAAGACCAAAACCGGTACGGGTGGAACTCCTCCGTTTAGTGCATAGACGCACAGACCCACCAATTAACGAAGACTTATGGACCGAAGGAGGGGTTGAGTTTCGCCATATTATCACACACCGTACGAATGATGAGACGAGGAAGTTGGAATACCTGGTGAGGTGGCGAGAAGGCGAACCAACGTGGGAAACAGCAGAAGCTTTTGATGATGCCAACTTTATCGCGGCCTACCACAAAGCTTCGCAGACACGGACACGTAAGCGCCAACGTGCACAGTTCTAATACTTTATCTTCAATATAGCTTTGTTCTCGGATATCCAGCTCAAGCTCTGGAGCATAAACCAGCAACTCTAGCTCCCGAGTATACACCAGCCACTCGAGCTCTTGAGTATAAAAAGCAGCGACTCTAGCTCCCGAGTATAAACCAGCAACTCTAGCTCCCGAGTATAAACCAGCCACTCAAGCTCTTGAGTATAAAAAGCAGCGACTCTAGCTCTCGAGTATAAACCAGCCACTCGAGCTCGCGAGAATAAACGGTTAGCACTCGAGCTCGCGAGGGAAAATCGTCAGCGGCTCAAGCTCGCGAGGTTAAATGAGCCACTCTTGCTTCGGAGTATAACACAGCGAAATCAATCAAACAACTCCTTGGGCTTTGTTTTGAAACAGCGGGTTAATGGTTTGCACGGTTTCTGCCACTGGCAGTTGTTTCTCCGACACAAGTATAGTCCTATATTGTACTTGCCAAACTCCTATATGCTGATACAGATGAACAGTAGCTTCAAGAATTCAAACACGACGGGTCGCTCGAGACGTATACATCGGGTCCTCTAGCTCTCTGAGGTAAAATGCCAGCACAATGCTCTAGCTCTCTGAGGATAAATGCCAGCACAATGCTCTAGCTCTCGAGGATAAATGCCAGCACAATGCTCTAGCTCTCGAGGATAAATGCCAGCACAATGCTCTAGCTCTCGAGGATAATGCCAGCACATACGGTACTATGTTATTCTTATCATCTCTGAAACTGGCACACTGCTTTTGTTCAGTGCTTCAGTTTGGGGGGGGGGGTTGTGGTCAGAATACAAGTACTTAGATTTATTTGATTAGTTTAGGTTTATTACAAGTTTTACAGTTTATCAGAATAATCTGATAAACTGGGTTTTAAGGTTTTGCTGGTTTTACAGCACATGACTAATGACTCATTTAAGAGTCAGTCATTTTAGGATTACTGTTTATAATTACTGATAAATGAACAACGTCCCCTCCTGAGGAGGAGAAACGTTGAGATACAGTTATCTCGCGTATACTTACTACATAGCACACCTGTGATACTATCGATTAAAGATCCATTACTTTCGATGGACAATCGAGTATTCATATCTATCCTGATTAACGGTAAGACATGCAGGGCGATAGTGGATTCTGGGGCAAACAGAAGTTGCATTGATTCGACATTCGCACACGATTGGGGATTGCAAATTAGGTCGGCTCCGGAGGGATCCTATATATACCTAGCTGATCGTAGTGTTCGTACACGGCGAATAGGCTCCACCGTACAAACTCCAGTGCGATTTGGTCTAGAGCTCACAGAATAGTCTTTCGAGCTAATGAATCTACCATCGGCTATCCACGCGATCGTAGGCCAGGATCTTATGCCTGGCTTAGGGCTATACGTGGGAGGCCTGCAATCGTCATTCTCCCCATAGATCCAACGGAGCTAGACAAACTACTGGAACCAATACCGTTGAGACGACCACCAGATTTGACCGAGGAAACCGGTGTTCGCCTGGAACTTGACAAGGAACTGATGGTATTCGAGAAAAAGACAGGTGCAGACTGGAAGGAGGCGAAGTTAGATTGCCAGTGACACCAGATCAAGCTGCAAGGATGCGGAAGGCAGTAAGGAACTTTGTAGCAGACAAATGGATATCATGGGTATATAGACAGGTGCAGAAGTGGATTCAAGATTTGGTCATAGTTCAAAGGGATACAGCCACTTCCGTCAACTTACCCTTGCTCGCCGTGCCAGAGTATACTTAATCTGGAGAACTAAAGAAAGTGCGAGTGTGTTTGGACCTCAGAGCGGTGAATGCATTAATACCGGCGGATCAGTTCATTATTCCCCTGTGGTCAGAATACAAGTACTTATATTTATTTGATTATTTTAGGTTTATTACAAGTTTTTTTACAGTTTATCAGAATAATCTGATAAACTGGGTTTTAAGGTTTTGCTGGGTTTTACAGCACATGACTAATGACTCATTTAAGAGTCAGTCATTTTAGGATTACTGTTTATAATTACTAATAAATGAACAACGTCCCCTCCTGAGGAGGGAGAACGTTGAGATACAGTTATCTCGCGCGTATACTTACTACATTTTTAACTTACCATAGAAGTTGTTAGTTTATTAGTAATTACAGAGAAAGCTACAGAATATGAATTAGTCAGTAGCTGGCACATATTTTTTTTTGTTATAAGTATAACAATTGAAAGACAATGCGAACAGAGAATGTCGCATCAAATTGAACGATTTAGATTATCCGAACGGTTTAGATTGAATTGAACGATTTAGATTGGATTAACGACGTGTGGACGACGAGGATGAAGAAAGAATCTACTAATACGAGTGAACCCGAAGAGCGAACATTCCAATCAAGCAGAACATTAACCAGGGTCAACAAGGAAAGTCTCACGACGATCAAATGACGAAATCAGACAATCAGTCAGAATCCACAGATAAGTAGTCATGTGTGAGTACAGGTAGGAAGGTTGTTTTCAGTGTGAGACAAGTACAAATCGTATTGCAAGCTAATGAGCTTAAATTGTATTTAAGAAGTTGTTAGAAGAAAGTTCTTTAGGATCCACAGTAGGGTAATAGAGATGGGAGATGTACATGGTTTAGTACCGACTCGGTTAGTACGATGACGCAAAGAATCAGCGGCATACTAGATTATTTTACAAAAGTTTTCAGAATGGGATATTAGGAAGCATACAGAGACACAAGTAAGCACCTGTGAGTTATTAGGAGCATATAAGGGTGGGGGCGCACATAACACGAACGATGCAAGTAAATACAAGGTTAAATTGTGAAAATGATATGCGAACACACTCAAATCACTAGAACTTCCAGATAAATCAGGTCAACGGAGAGGATCAACAGTATGCACAGAAGGTGTGGTTGACGGCAGCTTAGTTTAGGAGTGCAATAACGAGCAATCGTTCTTAGATCAAGAAGCATATTCCAACAACCGCAACAGCACATGACAAGAACATCACGAGTAAGAAGAGTAAAAGAGGAGCGATGAGGGAAGTTCCCAACAGGGTCCTGCGAATAGGCCGTCATTAGGCCGGAGTAAGAGCTGGCGAGGAGTAGAACAAGAAGTGGCTCCGACTAATGAGGCACTCAACCATATGTTATTGTGGGATGAAGAGTAAGACAGCTGGTAGTGTTAGAGTATATAGACTATCCACACTACTTATGTTAGTGTAGGAAATAAAACAGTCACGAGGGAACCCACGAGTTCCTCGGAGATCGATGTCGAGACGTTATGTGTTTGAAGGATGAAATTTAATAGAAAATGGATATTTATATTCAGTACTCTATCAGTTCATTCGCACACATTTCTGGTTCTCCATTGACAAACAACTCACCAACCATGTCCTACCCCGCCAAAGTCGTAGACAGCAACTCTTGAATCCTGAGCGCCGCAAGGAAGATGATATCGACCGACGTGGAACTAAATGTCGTCAGTCCCATACGGAACGCTCCGCTCCGCACTCAGGTCAGGCACTGGAGGGCAACAACAACAGACACATCTTGGGGCTCCACGTATTATTTCCGCGGACGACAAGCAGCCACCAACAAAAAACAAAATGGACCTGCACAATCTGACGAGGATGTCATATTCGAGGGTGAGACCAAGGAAGTACCCCAACCTGCGTGCGGACAGTAGTCAGACTTTTATTGGTGAACAGGTAGCCAGTGAAGGGCTGTCCCCTCGTTCGTCTCGGGATACTCAGGGGCCTTATTTCCCAGTAATGACCCACCACGCCTCCCACCTAACAAGCGGAAGCGTCACCGGAACCGTACCAACAACAAGGAAACGGCACGGGAACAATCGTCAGCTCAGAAACTCACGGAGCTGATGACACAACAGCAGTCTCTCTTTGAAAAAAATACGAACAGAGGTTACAGCGCATAAACGCCGGACGAACTACAATAGGGCCGGCCGCTAAGGAGAGTTCTTCTGACGCACACGAACGGGTACAGGCAGTACCAGAGGACGAAGACAACCCTACCTTCCGAATTCAAGGCTGTGAGCGTCCGTTTTATGGACTTGGGTACAAATCACCAGGGTCAGAGGACAGTTCAACCGAGGAGGATGATACTCTGTCTGCCAGTGAGAACACACCAACTTTTCAAGAGTTCGCACATGAACAAGTATTAGCCAGACAGAATCCTCAAGGTAAGCAGGCGGTGAAGAATAGACAGGACCGATTAAGTACGAACCTGCGCCAACAACAGCAACGTCAGTGGGGCGAGAAAGAAGCGCCCAGTGAATATGTACAGACACATAAACGACAAGAGAAGGAGACAACAGTGCCTCCGCCCACACCGGCTAGTATCGAGAAAAGGCGACAGGCGCTACACGCACGGATACTACAGTTAAGTGACGAGCTATGCCAAGCAATCGAGGAGAATAACACGGCTCGAGCTGAAGCTCTTCGGGGCGTGATTGAGACACTTCGAGCTACATTAGAGTCCCGACCGGTAGAGAAGCGTCCCGTACCTTCACCACGTACGTGGCCTGATTGGCCGTCGAACAGATACTACCTACATGATATCATGGAACGGGACACAAGAGGGGCTCTCCTCGAGGCGTTCAAGAACGCACAAATCGCAGGGCTGGACGAGACTTGGAACCTTACATGGTTTCATAAGGTACTATCTTACTTCAAGGCGGAAAAGTCAACGCTGGACTACATCCGCGACAACTCTGAACGGTTGAAGACATGCACACCTCAACTACAGATCGAACAGATCTGTTCGCACGAAACACAAGCCACTGTCGATCCCGCGTTTCATGAAGTTAGCCAAGGGCCAAAGTCGGAACATGCACACTCCTCTTATGGAACAAATGACACAGCTCATGGAGAACCACAGGAGGGCACGTGAACGGTGCCAGACAGATGCCGACTTCCAACAGAATTTAGTGAACCACTGCATTGTACAACTGTTAGAAGAAGCTTCAACGGCCGTACGTATGAACGTACTCTACAGTTGCATCCCAAATGGCAACTGATGGAGACACACGAGCTTATACAGCTGTTGAGCCCTGACATTCAGGATGCACAGCAACGTACGGCAGCACGTTTCCAGGGTCGCAACAACCGCGAGGGCCCTTCGACCAATGGAAGTCGCGACCACACCAATAGCCGCCCCAACCTACAGACGAGTAGACGACAAACGCAGAATTGGACTCAACGGCCCCAACCTACGGTACCAACGACTTGTGCGGGGTGCCAGGCACAGGCGCCACCAGGTGGTAGGCACATCCACGGTGTCACCATTTCAGGGCGTCGCAAGCGGTGAGCGCAGAGGGTCGGGCAAGGCTATACGACAACAACCGTCCTTTGAGGGACGTACAATCGGTACACAGACCGTCCACAACGTCAACCGCAGGACAGGGGCAGAATACCATCCCAGACTAGATGACGTTCAAAAGACAATACGTCCGACGCCTCAAGTACAGGTGAATGCGATTACACAGGACGAAGACTTGGCTCCACCATCGGAAGCTACAGAGATTCATATCAACACGATCCTTTACGAAGACTTCGAGCACATGACGTCACCACCAAACCACACCTATGACATGTGGGAGTCGGTAGCCGATCATGCATGAGAGGTGAGGTGTGTCTGAGTCGGATAGGAGCCACATATTTGTTACCACGATTGGAGCAGTGATGGCAATACAAGACCGAGGTTGCTGACGTCAGACAACCGAGTCTATATTCAAGTACAAATCAACGGACGTACGTTCAAAGCACTTGATAGACACGGGAGCAAATAGAAGTTGTATCTTCACAGACATCCGCAGACCTCCTTGGCCGACCAATAACTCTCCGGCACCACCTGGGTCATTTATATATTTATTTAGCTGACAAGGCGGTGCGAACTCCTCGACTGGGGACGACGGAAGTGGTACCTATAAGGTACGGTACCAGAATTATCGACGGTTCATTAGAATTGATGAACTTGCTGCCGACGGGTATAGATGTTATAGTGGGGCAAGATATGTTGAAAGGCTTGGGCCTATACATAGGCGGTATCCAATCGCCACTTGCACCAATAGACCCCACAGAACTAGAAGAGCTCCTCGAACCCATACCACGCCGACAGGCACCTAACACGACGGAACCCGTCGATGTACGCCAAACGGTTGGCACAGGATTTGGAAGCCAATGCGAAAATTGCCGACAACGCGCGCTGTCGTCTGGAAGGGAGTGAGGTAACCATCCCAGTAACCCATGAACAAGCGTTGCAGATGCGGCGATCGACGCGCGTAACTTCGTATCCGATCGATGGCTCCCCTATGTGGATGAACAAGTGAAGAAGTGGTTGACGGATTTGGTGATCACGAAACGAACGACACCAACGACTGTTAATCTTCCTCTCCTTGCGGTACCGACATTCGATGCGGAAGGCAACGTCAAGAAGGTACGCGTGTGTTTAGACATGCGTGCCGTTAACGCGCTTATTCCTGGTGACCAGTTCCTGATCCCCAAGGTCAACGAACTCATATCTCGCCTCAAGAGTAAGAAGTACTACACGACGCTGGACATATCGGCTGCATACCACAGGCTGCCCATCCATCCAGACTCACAATACTTATTTAGTTTTACACACGAACGTTATCAGTACTCGTTCACATCAGCACCGTTCGGTCTTCATGTACTCACGCAGCAGTTTCAACGTACCTTGAGTACAATACTTGATGGCTTACCGGTTCACCACTATATCGATGACATAGTTATCGCCAGTGACGGTTATGACGAACACGTTAGGACGGTGCAGAAGGTGATACAACGCTTAACATACCACAGTTTTAAGCTTAACCCTGCCAAGTGCCACTTCGCTATCTCCGAAGTCATGATCCTAGGGAAGAAAGTATCGGCACAAGGCATTGACATTGACCATGAAAAGCAGGCCAAGCTGATCGACTGGCCCACACCACAACGATACAAAGATATAGCCTCGGCGTTGGGTTTAGCAAATTACCTCCACGAACATCTGCCTAATTTCGCGAACACGGTTGCACCCTTGCGCGAATTTTGCAAACTCAAACCAAAGGAGTTGATAGGTGATCGTTGGGAGGAGAGACATGCACAGGCGTGGCAGGCAATGAAAGACGCAGTGGTGAATGCTGTGGCGTTACACTTTCCGGTCGACGGCATTCCTCTGAACTTGGAAACCGACGCTAGCGATTACGGTTTAGGGGGAGCGCTATTCAATGGGTCAACGGTAAGAAACATTACTTAATGTTCTTTAGTAAGACTCTGAACCATGCGCAACAGAACTACGCCACACCTATGAAGGAGTTACTGGCATTGGTATATGGACTGACACATTTCAGGGAATACTTGGATGGGCAACGGTTTGCGGTCTTCACGGACCACAAGGCCCTTGTATATATGAACACACAGCTCAAGCTTAATCCGATGCTTCAGAGATGGCATCATATCATCGCGCCATTCAACTTTACCATATCGCATATACCAGGAGAGTCAAATGTGCTCCCGGACATGTTAAGTAGAGTACACGAGGGGACAGCGGAGCAGGACGAACTCGAAATAATGTATACCGACGACGGCTGGCAGTTATTCCCTAGTTACTTTGAACAAGCGCAACAACACTTTGGACCGAATGACATAGATGTATTTGCGGACCCAACCAACGCTCAGCTTCCTCGGTTCTGGACGAAGGATGATGGGGAAGGAGCGTTTGCCCACGACTGGTCGATAGTCGATGGATGGATGAACCCGCCTTGGGAACAGATACACAGGATGTTACGCAAGATACGAGCCGACGGCGCACGGGCCACAGTATGTCTACCATGGGTACCAAGAGCACCATGGTTCGACCTGTTCAAGCAGTTATTGCAGACAGAACCGGTGCTGGTACCACGGACACCACACGTTCCTCAAGTACGCTAAGTACGCATGTGGGAAGACACCATGGGGTCATACCGTAGTAGCACGGGTGGGTCCTCCCAATGGATTCAAACTGGACCCGCTGTTTTCACAGCGACTTGGTTTTGCAGAACCAAAGCATACAAAATATGTCATGTGCTTAGACACAGCGCGAGAAATCTCAGTGGCACTGGCAGATGCAGAGGGTCAACCGGCGTTTGCACAAGCGAGTCCGGCGGAGAAACAGCGTCGTACGCAACTCACGCAAGCGCAACACGAACAAGGACATCATGGGGCGGCGGACACAGTCCAACAACTTCGTCAGAACGGTCACGTTTGGCCAGGGGCACTTGAGTTAGCCACAGAAGTTAAGCGGCAATGTGGCACATGTTTGGGACAGGACACACTTCGTAAAGGTTTCCACCCGATGATTAGCATCGATGCACGCTACCCGTGGGACCATATTCAAGTGGACTACATCCCGATGCCACTGGAGTCCAGACGCAAGAACAATTATATTCTTCACGTCTTAGACATCGCCACAGGCTATTCTATCCTTCGAGCCACACCGGACAAGACAAAGGAAACCACGACACAGACACTCATAGAGATTTTTTGGCGAACATGGTTTCCCCGTAAAATCCAAACAGACATGGGAAGGAAGGAGTTCACCAACAAGTTAGTGGAGCTTCTGGTCCAGGAAGTGGGGATGCTACATAAGGTGTCTCCACCATATCGACCCCAAGTGCTGGGCGCGGCAGAACGACGTCACAAGGAGATTACACGTTCTATTCGACAATGCTGTGAGGCAGTTCCCTTCGATGGGACGAACGCCTTCCGTTTACGATGCTATACCAGAACCTTCGGATATCCCGTCGCCATAAGAGTGCACCGTTTAGCGTGTACTTTGGCCGCCGCCATGTTCCGTTCGCCGATTTCACGGACGAGTTACCGGATTCTCAGCCGATGACGAGAATGACACCTGGGCACAACGATTAGACCAGTTACAGGACACTATATTGCCGACCCTCCACCACATTACCAAGAAGTATACAGGCAAGCTTTACGACGACATTTGACCGCCTGCATGCTCACACGACTTGGTACATTTCGACGAAGGAGATGTGGTCATGGTACGATCAGAAGGCCGAACAACGAAGGCTATGCGGCCATTGTTTGGACCATATGTAGTCAAAGCTAGACACGGCCAACGCTACGAGTTAGCGAACAAGGATGGTTCCGCCCCACCAGAATTCAAGACCAAACCGGTACGGGTGGAACTCCTCCGTTTAGTGCATAGACGCACAGACCCACCAATTAACGAAGACTTATGGACCGAAGGAGGGGTGGAGTTTCGCCATATTATCACACATCGTACGAATGATGAGACGGGGAAATTAGAATACCTGGTGAGATGGCGAGAAGGCGAACCAACGTGGGAAACAGCAGAAGCTTTTGATGATGCCAACGATATCGCGGCCTACCACAAAGCTTCACGCAGACACGGACACGTAAGCGCCAACGTGCACAAGTCTAATACTTTATCTTCAATATAACTTTGTTCTCGGATATCGAGCTCAAGCTCTGGAGCATAAACCACCTGAGCAACTCTAGAATCCTGAGTATAAACCAGCCAGCTCTTGAGTATAAAAAAGCAGCGACTCTAGCTCCCTGAGTATAAACCAGCAACTCTAGCTCCTGAGTATAAAGCTGCCGGAGCCTCTCGAGCTCGGTATAAAAAGCAGCGACTCGAGCTCCTGAGTATAAACCAGCAACTCTATGGTCTCTGAGTATAAACCAGCCTCTCGAGCTCTTGAGTATAAACCAGCGACTCTAGCTCCCGAGTATAAACCAGCCTCTCTGCCTCGAGGCTATAAAAAATAGGAAAGCGACTCTAGCTCTTGAGTATAAACCAGCCACTGAGCAAGCTACAGAATAAAACGGTTAGCACTCGAGCTCGCGAGGGAAAATCGTCAGCGGCTCAAGCTCATGAGGTTAAATGAGCCACTCTTGCTTCTTCGGGAGTATAACACAGCGAAATCAATCAAACAACTCCTTGGGCATTGTTTTGAAACAGCGGGTTAATGGTTTGCACGGTTTCTGCCACTGGCAGTTTTTCTCCGACACAAATACAGTCCTATATTGTACTTGCCAAACTCCTATATGCTGACACAGATGAACAGTAGCTTCAAGAATTCAAACACAGACGGTCGGGTCGCTCGAGGCACATGCATCGGGTCCTCTAGCTCTCTGAGGTAAAATGCCAATGCTCTAGCTCTGAAGAGGATAAATGCCAGCACAATGCTCTAGCTCTCTGAGGATAAATGCCAGCACAATGCTCTAGCCTCGAGAATAAAAGCCAGCACAATGTGTCTGGCTCTCAGAGGATAATGCCAGCACATAAGGATCTATTCTATTATTCCCATCTCAAAACGCACACACTGGTAACATCAAAGGGAAGAGTTATTACACGGGTTGTGGTCTAACCGCAGCGTACTTATATCGACTCCCAATTCACCCCTGATTCTTGCCAGTATCTATCAGTGTTTCAGAATAATGGCAAAAGCCAGTATTCCTTTACATCAGCGCTGGTTTGACTACACACACTGACGCAGCAGTTTCAGCGTACACTGAGTGTGATATTTTAGGATTTCCGTTTACCACTACCTGGACGACATCGTAATAGCAACAGATGACTACAGAGAACACGTACGAGATATAGTGAAAAGAGGGCCCCGTATTCGGCGGCTGAAAGTACCACAGTTCTCAACGTTAAACCCTTCAAAATGTCATTTTGCAGTCAAAGAAGTCATGATCCACAGGGAAGCACTGAGTATCGCAAGGCCGGAATTGATTATTTGCCATGAAAAGCAGGCACATACAAGCTCATTGACTGGCCAACCCATTTTGCAGTGAAAGAAGTACAAAGACATCGATGGGCATCGGTGCCTTGGATTAGCTAACTTTCATTCACGAGCAACCTACCAAACTTTGCAGAGGTAGTTGCCCCACCGGGAATTTGTAAGACTGAAGCCTAAGGAAATCATTGGAGACAGGTGGGAACAGAGACACCAGCAAGCTTGGGATGCCATGGGCAAGAAGCCATAGTTGAGGCAGTAGTGTTGAAATTTCCCGTCCATCGAAGCACCTTACAACTCTGAAAACGGATGCAAGCGATTGGCGGCATTGGAGTGCGCATTGTCTGCGACCACAGAAGGAAGAAGCAATACCTAATGTTCTTCAGCAAGACCTCCCAACGCAGCACAGCGC
>LUCW03002058.1:0-24080 GCA_001586965.3 Sphaeroforma sirkka | reverse complement strand
AATTAGGGTGCAATACCCTCTGAACTGTGAATACATAGGCAATTAGGTGCAATACCCTGAACTGTGAATACATAGGCAATTAGGTGCAATACCCTGAACTGTGAATACATAGGCAATTAGGTGCAATACCCTGGAACTGGGAATACATAGGCAATTAGGTGCAATACCCTGAACTGTGAATACATAGGCAATTAGGTGCAATACCCTGAACTGTGAATACATAGGCAATTAGGTGCAATACCCTGGAACTGTGAATACATAGGCAATTAGGTGCACACCCCTGGAACTGTGAATACATAGGCAATTAGGTGCAATACCCTGAACTGTGAATACATAGGCAATTAGGTGCAATACCCTGGAACTGTGAATACATAGGCAATTAGGTGCAATACCCTGGAACTGGGAATACATAGGCAATTAGGTGCAATACCCTGAAACTGTGAATACATAGGCAATTAGGTGCAATACCCCTGAACTGTGAATACATAGGCAATTAGGTGCAATACCCTGAACTGTGAATACATAGGCAATTAGGTGCAATACCCTGAACTGTGAATACATAGGCAATTAGGTGCAATACCCTGGAACTGTGAATACATAGGCAATTAGGGTGCAATACCCTGGAACTGTGAATACATAGGCAATTAGGTGCAATACCCTGAACTGTGAATACATAGGCAATTAGGTGCAATACCCTGAACTGTGAATACATAGGCAATTAGGTGCAATACCCTGAACTGTGAATACATAGGCAATTAGGTGCAATACCCCTGAACTGTGAATACATAGGCAATTAGGTGCAATACCCTGAACTGTGAATACATAGGCAATTAGGTGCAATACCCTGAACTGTGAATACATAGGCAATTAGGTGCAATACCCTGGAACTGTGAATACATAGGCAATTAGGTGCAATACCCTGAACTGTGAATACATAGGCAATTAGGTGCAATAATACCCTGAACTGTGAATACATAGGCAATTAGGTGCAATACCCTGGAACTGTGAATACATAGGCAATTAGGTGCAATACCCTGGAACTGTGAATACATAGGCAATTAGGTGCAATACCCTGGAACTGTGAATACATAGGCAATTAGGTGCAATACCCTGAACTGTGAATACATAGGCAATTAGGTGCAATACCCTGAAACTGTGAATACATAGGCAATTAGGTGCAATACCCTGAAACTGTGAATACATAGGCAATTAGGTGCAATACCCTGGAACTGTGAATACATAGGCAATTAGGTGCAATACCCTGAACTGGGAATACATAGGCAATTAGGTGCAATACCCTGGAACTGTGAATACATAGGCAATTAGGTGCAATACCCTGAACTGTGAATACATAGGCAATTAGGTGCAATACCCTGAACTGTGAATACATAGGCAATTAGGTGCAATACCCTGGAACTGTGAATACATAGGCAATTAGGTGCAATACCCTGGAACTGTGAATACATAGGCAATTAGGTGCAATACCCCGAACTGTGAATACATAGGCAATTAGGTGCAATACCCTGGAACTGTGAATACATAGGCAATTAGGTGCAATACCCTGAACTGTGAATACATAGGCAATTAGGTGCAATACCCTGAACTGTGAATACATAGGCAATTAGGTGCAATACCCTGAACTGTGAATACATAGGCAATTAGGTGCAATACCCTGAACTGTGAATACATAGGCAATTAGGTGCAATACCCTGAACTGTGAATACATAGGCAATTAGGTGCAATACCCTGAACTGTGAATACATAGGCAATTAGGTGCAATACCCTGGAACTGTGAATACATAGGCAATTAGGTGCAATACCCCTGAACTGTGAATACATAGGCAATTAGGGTGCAATACCCTGAACTGTGAATACATAGGCAATTAGGTGCAATAACCCAATTAGAACTGTGAATACATAGGCAATTAGGTGCAATACCCTGGAACTGTGAATACATAGGCAATTAGGTGCAATACCCTGGAACTGTGAATACATAGGCAATTAGGTGCACACCCCTGAACTGTGAATACATAGGCAATTAGGTGCAATACCCTGAACTGTGAATACATAGGCAATTAGGTGCAATACCCTGAACTGGGAATACATAGGCAATTAGGTGCAATACCCTGAACTGTGAATACATAGGCAATTAGGTGCAATACCCTGAACTGTGAATACATAGGCAATTAGGTGCAATACCCTGAACTGTGAATACATAGGCAATTAGGTGCAATACCCTGGAACTGTGAATACATAGGCAATTAGGTGCAATACCCTGAACTGTGAATACATAGGCAATTAGGTGCAATACCCTGAAACTGTGAATACATAGGCAATTAGGTGCAATACCCTGGAACTGTGAATACATAGGCAATTAGGTGCAATACCCTGAACTGTGAATACATAGGCAATTAGGTGCAATACCCTGGGAACTGTGAATACATAGGCAATTAGGTGCAATACCCTGGAACTGTGAATACATAGGCAATTAGGTGCAATACCCTGGAACTGTGAATACATAGGCAATTAGGTGCAATACCCCTGGAACTGTGAATACATAGGCAATTAGGTGCAATACCCTGAACTGTGAATACATAGGCAATTAGGTGCAATACCCTGAACTGTGAATACATAGGCAATTAGGTGCAAATACCCTGAACTGTGAATACATAGGCAATTAGGTGCAATACCCTGAAACTGTGAATACATAGGCAATTAGGTGCAATACCCTGAACTGTGAATACATAGGCAATTAGGTGCAATACCCTCCCTGAACTGTGAATACATAGGCAATTAGGTGCAATACCCTGAACTGTGAATACATAGGCAATTAGGTGCAATACCCTGAAACTGTGAATACATAGGCAATTAGGTGCAATACCCTGAACTGTGAATACATAGGCAATTAGGTAGGTGCACACCCCTGGAACTGTGAATACATAGGCAATTAGGTGCAATACCCTGGACTGTGAATACATAGGCAATTAGGTGCAATACCCTGGAACTGTGAATACAGGCAATTAGGTGCAATACCTGAACTGTGAATACATAGGCAATTAGGTGCAATACCCTGAATGTGAATACATAGGCAATTAGGTGCAATACCCTGAACTGTGAATACATAGGCAATTAGGTGCAATACCCTGAACTGTGAATACATAGGCAATTAGGTGCAATACCCTGGAACTGTGAATACATAGGCAATTAGGTGCAATACCCCTGGAACTGTGAATACATAGGCAATTAGGTGCAATACCCTGAACTGTGAATACATAGGCAATTAGGTGCAATACCCTGAACTGTGAATACATAGGCAATTAGGTGCAATACCCTGAACTGTGAATACATAGGCAATTAGGCAATTAGGTGCAATACCCTGAACTGTGAATACATAGGCAATTAGGTGCAATACCCTGAACTGTGAATACATAGGCAATTAGGTGCAATACCCTGAACTGTGAATACATAGGCAATTAGGTGCAATACCCTGAACTGTGAATACATAGGCAATTAGGTGCAATACCCTGGAACTGTGAATACATAGGCAATTAGGTGCAATACCCTGGAACTGTGAATACATAGGCAATTAGGTGCAATACCCTGAACTGTGAATACATAGGCAATTAGGTGCAATACCCTGGAACTGTGAATACATAGGCAATTAGGTGCAATACCCCTGAACTGTGAATACATAGGCAATTAGGTGCAATACCCTGGAACTGTGAATACATAGGCAATTAGGTGCAATACCCTGAAACTGTGAATACATAGGCAATTAGGTGCAATACCCTGAACTGTGAATACATAGGCAATTAGGTGCAATACCCTGGAACTGTGAATACATAGGCAATTAGGTGCAATACCCTGAACTGTGAATACATAGGCAATTAGGTGCAATACCCTGAACTGTGAATACATAGGCAATTAGGTGCAATACCCCGGAACTGTGAATACATAGGCAATTAGGTGCAATACCCTGAAACTGTGAATACATAGGCAATTAGGTGCAATACCCTGAACTGTGAATACATAGGCAATTAGGTGCAATACCCTGGAACTGTGAATACATAGGCAATTAGGTGCAATACCCTGGAACTGTGAATACATAGGCAATTAGGTGCAATACCCTGAACTGTGAATACATAGGCAATTAGGTGCAATACCCTGGAACTGTGAATACATAGGCAATTAGGTGCAATACCCCTGAACTGTGAATACATAGGCAATTAGGTGCAATACCCTGAACTGTGAATACATAGGCAATTAGGTGCAATACCCTGGAACTGTGAATACATAGGCAATTAGGTGCAATACCCTGAACTGTGAATACATAGGCAATTAGGTGCAATACCCCTGGAACTGTGAATACATAGGCAATTAGGTGCAATACCCTGGAACTGTGAATACATAGGCAATTAGGTGCAATACCCTGGAACTGTGAATACATAGGCAATTAGGTGCAATACCCTGGAACTGTGAATACATAGGCAATTAGGTGCAATACCCTGAACTGTGAATACATAGGCAATTAGGTGCAATACCCTGAACTGTGAATACATACATAGGCAATTAGGTGCAATACCCCGGAACTGTGAATACATAGGCAATTAGGTGCAATACCCTGGAACTGTGAATACATAGGCAATTAGGTGCAATACCCTGGAACTGTGAATACATAGGCAATTAGGTGCAATACCCTGAACTGTGAATACATAGGCAATTAGGTGCAATACCCTGGAACTGTGAATACATAGGCAATTAGGTGCAATACCCTGAACTGTGAATACATAGGCAATTAGGTGCAATACCCTGGAACTGTGAATACATAGGCAATTAGGTGCAATACCCTGGAACTGTGAATACATAGGCAATTAGGTGCAATACCCTGAAACTGTGAATACATAGGCAATTAGGTGCAATACCGTGGAACTGTGAATACATAGGCAATTAGGTGCAATACCCTGAACTGTGAATACATAGGCAATTAGGTGCAATACCCTGAAACTGTGAATACATAGGCAATTAGGTGCAATACCCTGAACTGTGAATACATAGGCAATTAGGTGCAATACCCTGAAACTGTGAATACATAGGCAATTAGGTGCAATACCCTGGAACTGTGAATACATAGGCAATTAGGTGCAATACCCTGAAACTGTGAATACATAGGCAATTAGGTGCAATACCCTGAACTGTGAATACATAGGCAATTAGGTGCAATACCCTGGAACTGTGAATACATAGGCAATTAGGGTGCAATACCCTGAACTGTGAATACATAGGCAATTAGGTGCAATACCCTGAACTGTGAATACATAGGCAATTAGGTGCAATACCCTGGAACTGTGAATACATAGGCAATTAGGTGCAATACCCTGGAACTGTGAATACATAGGCAATTAGGGTGCAATACCCTGGAACTGTGAATACATAGGCAATTAGGTGCAATACCCTGAAACTGTGAATACATAGGCAATTAGGTGCAATACCCTGGAACTGTGAATACATAGGCAATTAGGTGCAATACCCTGAACTGTGAATACATAGGCAATTAGGTGCAATACCCTGGAACTGTGAATACATAGGCAATTAGGTGCAATACCCTGAACTGTGAATACATAGGCAATTAGGTGCAATACCCTGAACTGTGAATACATAGGCAATTAGGTGCAATACCCTGGAACTGTGAATACATAGGCAATTAGGTGCAATACCCTGGAACTGTGAATACATAGGCAATTAGGTGCAATACCCTGAACTGTGAATACATAGGCAATTAGGTGCAATACCCTGGAACTGTGAATACATAGGCAATTAGGTGCAATATACCCTGGAACTGTGAATACATAGGCAATTAGGTGCAATACCCTGAACTGTGAATACATAGGCAATTAGGTGCAATACCCTGAACTGTGAATACATAGGCAATTAGGTGCAATACCCTGGAACTGTGAATACATAGGCAATTAGGTGCAATACCCTGGAACTGTGAATACATAGGCAATTAGGTGCAATACCCTGAACTGTGAATACATAGGCAATTAGGTGCAATACCCTGGAACTGTGAATACATAGGCAATTAGGTGCAATACCCTGGAACTGTGAATACATAGGCAATTAGGTGCAATACCCTGAACTGTGAATACATAGGCAATTAGGTGCAATACCCTGAACTGTGAATACATAGGCAATTAGGTGCAATACCCTGAACTGTGAATACATAGGCAATTAGGTGCAATACCCTGAACTGTGAATACATAGGCAATTAGGTGCAATACCCCTGAACTGTGAATACATAGGCAATTAGGTGCAATACCCTGGAACTGTGAATACATAGGCAATTAGGTGCAATACCCTGGAACTGTGAATACATAGGCAATTAGGTGCAATACCCTGGAACTGTGAATACATAGGCAATTAGGTGCAATACCCTGGAACTGTGAATACATAGGCAATTAGGTGCAATACCCTGAACTGTGAATACATAGGCAATTAGGTGCAATACCCTGAACTGTGAATACATAGGCAATTAGGTGCAATACCCTGGAACTGTGAATACATAGGCAATTAGGTGCAATACCCTGAACTGTGAATACATAGGCAATTAGGTGCAATACCCTGGAACTGTGAATACATAGGCAATTAGGTGCAATACCCTGGAACTGTGAATACATAGGCAATTAGGTGCAATACCCTGAACTGTGAATACATAGGCAATTAGGTGCAATACCCTGAACTGTGAATACATAGGCAATTAGGTGCAATACCCTGAACTGTGAATACATAGGCAATTAGGTGCAATACCCTGAACTGTGAATACATAGGCAATTAGGTGCAATACCCTGGAACTGTGAATACATAGGCAATTAGGTGCAATACCCTGGAACTGTGAATACATAGGCAATTAGGTGCAATACCCTGGAACTGTGAATACATAGGCAATTAGGTGCAATACCCCTGAACTGTGAATACATAGGCAATTAGGTGCAATACCCTGAACTGTGAATACATAGGCAATTAGGTGCAATACCCTGAACTGTGAATACATAGGCAATTAGGTGCAATACCCTGGAACTGTGAATACATAGGCAATTAGGTGCAATACCCTGAACTGTGAATACATAGGCAATTAGGTGCAATACCCTGGAACTGTGAATACATAGGCAATTAGGTGCAATACCCTGAACTGTGAATACATAGGCAATTAGGTGCAATACCCTGAACTGTGAATACATAGGCAATTAGGTGCAATACCCTGAACTGTGAATACATAGGCAATTAGGTGCAATACCCTGGAACTGTGAATACATAGGCAATTAGGTGCAATACCCTGAACTGTGAATACATAGGCAATTAGGTGCAATACCCTGGAACTGTGAATACATAGGCAATTAGGTGCAATACCCTGGAACTGTGAATACATAGGCAATTAGGTGCAATACCCTGGAACTGTGAATACATAGGCAATTAGGTGCAATACCCTGAACTGTGAATACATAGGCAATTAGGTGCACACCCTGGAACTGTGAATACATAGGCAATTAGGTGCAATACCCTGAACTGTGAATACATAGGCAATTAGGTGCAATACCCTGGAACTGTGAATACATAGGCAATTAGGTGCAATACCCCTGGAACTGTGAATACATAGGCAATTAGGTGCAATACCCTGAACTGTGAATACATAGGCAATTAGGTGCAATACCCTGGAACTGTGAATACATAGGCAATTAGGTGCAATACCCTGGAACTGTGAATACATAGGCAATTAGGTGCAATACCCTGAACTGTGAATACATAGGCAATTAGGTGCAAACCCTGGAACTGTGAATACATAGGCAATTAGGTGCAATACCCTGAACTGTGAATACATAGGCAATTAGGTGCAATACCCTGAACTGTGAATACATAGGCAATTAGGTGCAATACCCTGGAACTGTGAATACATAGGCAATTAGGTGCAATACCCTGGAACTGTGAATACATAGGCAATTAGGTGCAATACCCTGGAACTGGGAATACATAGGCAATTAGGTGCAATACCCTGGAACTGTGAATACATAGGCAATTAGGTGCAATACCCTGGAACTGTGAATACATAGGCAATTAGGTGCAATACCCTGGAACTGTGAATACATAGGCAATTAGGTGCAATACCCTGAACTGTGAATACATAGGCAATTAGGTGCAATACCCTGAACTGTGAATACATAGGCAATTAGGTGCAATACCCTGGAACTGTGAATACATAGGCAATTAGGTGCAATACCCTGAACTGTGAATACATAGGCAATTAGGTGCAATACCCTGGAACTGTGAATACATAGGCAATTAGGTGCAATACCCTGAACTGTGAATACATAGGCAATTAGGTGCAATACCCCTGAACTGTGAATACATAGGCAATTAGGTGCAATACCCTGGAACTGTGAATACATAGGCAATTAGGTGCAATACCCTGAACTGTGAATACATAGGCAATTAGGTGCAATACCCTGAACTGTGAATACATAGGCAATTAGGTGCAATACCCTGAACTGTGAATACATAGGCAATTAGGTGCAATACCCTGGAACTGTGAATACATAGGCAATTAGGTGCAATACCCTGGAACTGTGAATACATAGGCAATTAGGTGCAATACCCTGGAACTGTGAATACATAGGCAATTAGGTGCAATACCCTGAACTGTGAATACATAGGCAATTAGGTGCAATACCCTGGAACTGTGAATACATAGGCAATTAGGTGCAATACCCTGGAACTGTGAATACATAGGCAATTAGGTGCAATACCCTGAACTGTGAATACAATAGGCAATTAGGTGCAATACCCTGGAACTGTGAATACATAGGCAATTAGGTGCAATACCCTGAACTGTGAATACATAGGCAATTAGGTGCAATACCCTGGAACTGTGAATACATAGGCAATTAGGTGCAATACCCTGGAACTGTGAATACATAGGCAATTAGGTGCAATACCCTGAACTGTGAATACATAGGCAATTAGGTGCAATACCCTGGAACTGTGAATACATAGGCAATTAGGTGCAATACCCTGAACTGTGAATACATAGGCAATTAGGTGCAATACCCTGGAACTGTGAATACATAGGCAATTAGGTGCAATACCCTGGAACTGTGAATACATAGGCAATTAGGTGCAATACCCTGGAACTGTGAATACATAGGCAATTAGGTGCAATACCCTGAACTGTGAATACATAGGCAATTAGGTGCAATACCCCTGAACTGTGAATACATAGGCAATTAGGTGCAATACCCTGGAACTGTGAATACATAGGGCATTAGGTGCAATACCCTGGAACTGTGAATACATAGGCAATTAGGTGCAATACCCTGAACTGTGAATACATAGGCAATTAGGTGCAATACCCTGGAACTGTGAATACATAGGCAATTAGGTGCACACCTGAACTGGGAATACATAGGCAATTAGGGTGCAATACCCTGAACTGTGAATACATAGGCAATTAGGTGCAATACCCTGAAACTGTGAATACATAGGCAATTAGGTGCAATACCCTGGAACTGTGAATACATAGGCAATTAGGTGCAATACCCTGGAACTGTGAATACATAGGCAATTAGGTGCAATACCCTGGAACTGTGAATACATAGGCAATTAGGTGCAATACCCTGAACTGTGAATACATAGGCAATTAGGTGCAATACCCTGAACTGTGAATACATAGGCAATTAGGTGCAATACCCTGAACTGTGAATACATAGGCAATTAGGTGCAATACCCTGAACTGTGAATACATAGGCAATTAGGTGCAATACCCTGAACTGTGAATACATAGGCAATTAGGTGCAATACCCTGAACTGTGAATACATAGGCAATTAGGTGCAATACCCTGGAACTGTGAATACATAGGCAATTAGGTGCAATACCCTGAACTGTGAATACATAGGCAATTAGGTGCAATACCCTGAACTGTGAATACATAGGCAATTAGGTGCAATACCCTGAACTGTGAATACATAGGCAATTAGGTGCAATACCCTGGAACTGTGAATACATAGGCAATTAGGTGCAATACCCTGAACTGTGAATACATAGGCAATTAGGTGCAATACCCTGGAACTGTGAATACATAGGCAATTAGGTGCAATACCCTGAACTGTGAATACATAGGCAATTAGGTGCAATACCCTGAACTGTGAATACATAGGCAATTAGGTGCAATACCCTGGAACTGTGAATACATAGGCAATTAGGTGCAATACCCTGAAACTGTGAATACATAGGCAATTAGGTGCAATACCCCTGGAACTGTGAATACATAGGCAATTAGGTGCAATACCCTGGAACTGTGAATACATAGGCAATTAGGTGCAATACCCTGGAACTGTGAATACATAGGCAATTAGGTGCAATACCCTGGAACTGTGAATACATAGGCAATTAGGTGCAATACCCTGGAACTGTGAATACATAGGCAATTAGGTGCAATACCCTGGAACTGTGAATACATAGGCAATTAGGTGCAATACCCTGGAACTGTGAATACATAGGCAATTAGGTGCAATACCCTGAACTGTGAATACATAGGCAATTAGGTGCAATACCCTGAACTGTGAATACATAGGCAATTAGGTGCAATACCCTGAACTGTGAATACATAGGCAATTAGGTGCAATACCCTGAACTGTGAATACATAGGCAATTAGGTGCAATACCCTGAACTGTGAATACATAGGCAATTAGGTGCAATACCCTGGAACTGTGAATACATAGGCAATTAGGTGCAATACCCTGAACTGTGAATACATAGGCAATTAGGTGCAATACCCTGAACTGTGAATACATAGGCAATTAGGTGCAATACCCTGAACTGTGAATACATAGGCAATTAGGTGCAATACCCTGGAACTGTGAATACATAGGCAATTAGGTGCAATACCCTGGAACTGTGAATACATAGGCAATTAGGTGCAATACCCTGGAACTGTGAATACATAGGCAATTAGGTGCAATACCCTGGAACTGTGAATACATAGGCAATTAGGTGCAATACCCTGGAACTGTGAATACATAGGCAATTAGGTGCAATACCCTGAACTGTGAATACATAGGCAATTAGGTGCAATACCCTGGAACTGTGAATACATAGGCAATTAGGTGCAATACCCTGGAACTGTGAATACATAGGCAATTAGGTGCAATACCCTGAACTGTGAATACATAGGCAATTAGGTGCAATACCTGGAACTGTGAATACATAGGCAATTAGGTGCAATACCCTGGAACTGTGAATACATAGGCAATTAGGTGCAATACCCTGGAACTGTGAATACATAGGCAATTAGGTGCAATACCCTGAACTGTGAATACATAGGCAATTAGGTGCAATACCCTGGAACTGTGAATACATAGGCAATTAGGTGCAATACCCTGGAACTGTGAATACATAGGCAATTAGGTGCAATACCCTGGAACTGTGAATACATAGGCAATTAGGTGCAATACCCTGAACTGTGAATACATAGGCAATTAGGTGCAATACCCTGGAACTGTGAATACATAGGCAATTAGGTGCAATACCCTGGAACTGTGAATACATAGGCAATTAGGTGCAATACCCTGGAACTGTGAATACATAGGCAATTAGGTGCAATACCCTGAACTGTGAATACATAGGCAATTAGGTGCAATACCCTGGAACTGTGAATACATAGGCAATTAGGTGCAATACCCTGAACTGTGAATACATAGGCAATTAGGTGCAATACCCTGGAACTGTGAATACATAGGCTTAGGTGCAATACCCCTGAACTGTGAATACATAGGCAATTAGGTGCAATACCCTGGAACTGTGAATACATAGGCAATTAGGTGCAATACCCCTGGAACTGTGAATACATAGGCAATTAGGTGCAATACCCTGGAACTGTGAATACATAGGCAATTAGGTGCAATACCCTGAACTGTGAATACATAGGCAATTAGGTGCAATACCCTGGAACTGTGAATACATAGGCAATTAGGTGCAATACCCTGGAACTGTGAATACATAGGCAATTAGGGTGCAATACCCTGAACTGTGAATACATAGGCAATTAGGTGCAATACCCTGAACTGTGAATACATAGGCAATTAGGTGCAATACCCTGGAACTGTGAATACATAGGCAATTAGGTGCAATACCCTGAACTGTGAATACATAGGCAATTAGGTGCAATACCCTGGAACTGTGAATACATAGGCAATTAGGTGCAATACCCTGGAACTGTGAATACATAGGCAATTAGGTGCAATACCCTGAACTGTGAATACATAGGCAATTAGGTGCAATACCCTGGAACTGTGAATACATAGGCAATTAGGTGCAATACCCTGGAACTGTGAATACATAGGCAATTAGGTGCAATACCCTGAACTGTGAATACATAGGCAATTAGGTGCAATACCCTGAACTGTGAATACATAGGCAATTAGGTGCAATACCCTGGAACTGTGAATACATAGGCAATTAGGTGCAATACCCTGAACTGTGAATACATAGGCAATTAGGTGCAATACCCTGGAACTGTGAATACATAGGCAATTAGGTGCAATACCCTGGAACTGTGAATACATAGGCAATTAGGTGCAATACCCTGGAACTGGGAATACATAGGCATAGGCAATTAGGTGCAATACCCTGAACTGTGAATACATAGGCAATTAGGTGCAATACCCTGAACTGTGAATACATAGGCAATTAGGTGCAATACCCTGGAACTGTGAATACATAGGCAATTAGGTGCAATACCCTGAACTGTGAATACATAGGCAATTAGGTGCAATACCCTGAACTGTGAATACATAGGCAATTAGGTGCAATACCCTGGAACTGTGAATACATAGGCAATTAGGTGCAATACCCTGAACTGTGAATACATAGGCAATTAGGTGCAATACCCTGGAACTGTGAATACATAGGCAATTAGGTGCAATACCCTGGAACTGTGAATACATAGGCAATTAGGTGCAATACCCTGAACTGTGAATACATAGGCAATTAGGTGCAATACCCTGGAACTGTGAATACATAGGCAATTAGGTGCAATACCCTGGAACTGTGAATACATAGGCAATTAGGTGCAATACCCTGAACTGTGAATACATAGGCAATTAGGTGCAATACCCCGGAACTGTGAATACATAGGCAATTAGGTGCAATACCCTGGAACTGTGAATACATAGGCAATTAGGTGCAATACCCCTGAACTGTGAATACATAGGCAATTAGGTGCAATACCCTGGAACTGTGAATACATAGGCAATTAGGTGCAATACCCTGGAACTGTGAATACATAGGCAATTAGGTGCAATACCCTGGAACTGTGAATACATAGGCAATTAGGTGCAATACCCTGGAACTGTGAATACATAGGCAATTAGGTGCAATACCCTGGAACTGTGAATACATAGGCAATTAGGGTGCAATACCCTGAACTGTGAATACATAGGCAATTAGGTGCAATACCCTGGAACTGTGAATACATAGGCAATTAGGTGCAATACCCTGGAACTGTGAATACATAGGCAATTAGGTGCAATACCCTGAACTGTGAATACATAGGCAATTAGGTGCAATACCCTGGAACTGTGAATACATAGGCAATTAGGTGCAATACCCTGGAACTGTGAATACATAGGCAATTAGGTGCAATACCCTGGAACTGTGAATACATAGGCAATTAGGTGCAATACCCTGGAACTGTGAATACATAGGCAATTAGGTGCAATACCCTGGAACTGTGAATACATAGGCAATTAGGTGCAATACCCTGAACTGTGAATACATAGGCAATTAGGTGCAATACCCTGGAACTGTGAATACATAGGCAATTAGGGTGCAATACCCTGGAACTGTGAATACATAGGCAATTAGGTGCAATACCCTGGAACTGTGAATACATAGGCAATTAGGTGCAATACCCTGAACTGTGAATACATAGGCAATTAGGTGCAATACCCTGGAACTGTGAATACATAGGCAATTAGGTGCAATACCCTGGAACTGTGAATACATAGGCAATTAGGTGCAATACCCTGGAACTGTGAATACATAGGCAATTAGGTGCAATACCCTGGAACTGTGAATACATAGGCAATTAGGTGCAATACCCTGGAACTGTGAATACATAGGCAATTAGGTGCAATACCCTGAACTGTGAATACATAGGCAATTAGGTGCAATACCCTGGAACTGTGAATACATAGGCAATTAGGTGCAATACCCTGAACTGTGAATACATAGGCAATTAGGTGCAATACCCTGGAACTGTGAATACATAGGCAATTAGGTGCAATACCCTGGAACTGTGAATACATAGGCAATTAGGTGCAATACCCTGGAACTGTGAATACATAGGCAATTAGGTGCAATACCCTGGAACTGTGAATACATAGGCAATTAGGTGCAATACCCTGAAACTGTGAATACATAGGCAATTAGGTGCAATACCCTGAACTGTGAATACATAGGCAATTAGGTGCAATACCCTGGAACTGTGAATACATAGGCAATTAGGTGCAATACCCTGAACTGTGAATACATAGGCAATTAGGTGCAATACCCTGAACTGTGAATACATAGGCAATTAGGTGCAATACCCTGAACTGTGAATACATAGGCAATTAGGGTGCAATACCCTGAACTGTGAATACATAGGCAATTAGGTGCAATACCCTGAACTGTGAATACATAGGCAATTAGGTGCAATACCCTGGAACTGTGAATACATAGGCAATTAGGTGCAATACCCTGGAACTGTGAATACATAGGCAATTAGGTGCAATACCCTGGAACTGTGAATACATAGGCAATTAGGTGCAATACCCTGGAACTGTGAATACATAGGCAATTAGGTGCAATACCCTGAACTGTGAATACATAGGCAATTAGGTGCAATACCCTGGAACTGTGAATACATAGGCAATTAGGTGCAATACCCCTGGAACTGTGAATACATAGGCAATTAGGTGCAATACCCTGGAACTGTGAATACATAGGCAATTAGGTGCAATACCCTGAACTGTGAATACATAGGCAATTAGGTGCAATACCCTGGAACTGTGAATACATAGGCAATTAGGTGCAATACCCTGGAACTGTGAATACATAGGCAATTAGGTGCAATACCCTGGAACTGTGAATACATAGGCAATTAGGTGCAATACCCTGAACTGTGAATACATAGGCAATTAGGTGCAATACCCTGAACTGTGAATACATAGGCAATTAGGTGCAATACCCTGGAACTGTGAATACATAGGCAATTAGGTGCAATACCCTGGAACTGTGAATACATAGGCAATTAGGTGCAATACCCTGGAACTGTGAATACATAGGCAATTAGGTGCAATACCCTGGAACTGTGAATACATAGGCAATTAGGTGCAATACCCTGGAACTGTGAATACATAGGCAATTAGGTGCAATACCCTGAACTGTGAATACATAGGCAATTAGGTGCAATACCCTGGAACTGGGAATACATAGGCAATTAGGTGCAATACCCTGAACTGTGAATACATAGGCAATTAGGTGCAATACCCTGGAACTGTGAATACATAGGCAATTAGGTGCACATACCCTGGAACTGTGAATACATAGGCAATTAGGTGCAATACCCTGAACTGTGAATACATAGGCAATTAGGTGCAATACCCTGGAACTGTGAATACATAGGCAATTAGGTGCAATACCCTGGAACTGTGAATACATAGGCAATTAGGTGCAATACCCTGAACTGTGAATACATAGGCAATTAGGTGCAATACCCTGGAACTGTGAATACATAGGCAATTAGGTGCAATACCCTGGAACTGTGAATACATAGGCAATTAGGTGCAATACCCTGGAACTGTGAATACATAGGCAATTAGGTGCAATACCCTGGAACTGTGAATACATAGGCAATTAGGTGCAATACCCTGAACTGTGAATACATAGGCAATTAGGTGCAATACCCTGGAACTGTGAATACATAGGCAATTAGGTGCAATACCCTGAACTGTGAATACATAGGCAATTAGGTGCAATACCCTGAACTGTGAATACATAGGCAATTAGGTGCAATACCCTGGAACTGTGAATACATAGGCAATTAGGTGCAATACCCTGAACTGTGAATACATAGGCAATTAGGTGCAATACCCTGAACTGTGAATACATAGGCAATTAGGTGCAATACCCTGGAACTGTGAATACATAGGCAATTAGGTGCAATACCCTGGAACTGGGAATACATAGGCAATTAGGTGCAATACCCTGGAACTGTGAATACATAGGCAATTAGGTGCAATACCCTGAACTGTGAATACATAGGCAATTAGGTGCAATACCCTGAACTGTGAATACATAGGCAATTAGGTGCAATACCCTGGAACTGTGAATACATAGGCAATTAGGTGCAATACCCTGGAACTGTGAATACATAGGCAATTAGGTGCAATACCCTGGAACTGTGAATACATAGGCAATTAGGTGCAATACCCTGGAACTGTGAATACATAGGCAATTAGGTGCAATACCCTGAACTGTGAATACATAGGCAATTAGGTGCAATACCCTGGAACTGTGAATACATAGGCAATTAGGTGCAATACCCTGAACTGTGAATACATAGGCAATTAGGTGCAATACCCTGGAACTGTGAATACATAGGCAATTAGGTGCAATACCCTGGAACTGTGAATACATAGGCAATTAGGTGCAATACCCTGAACTGTGAATACATAGGCAATTAGGTGCAATACCCTGGAACTGTGAATACATAGGCAATTAGGTGCAATACCCTGGAACTGTGAATACATAGGCAATTAGGTGCAATACCCTGAACTGTGAATACATAGGCAATTAGGTGCAATACCCTGGAACTGTGAATACATAGGCAATTAGGTGCAATACCCTGAACTGTGGAATACATAGGCAATTAGGTGCAATACCCTGAACTGTGAATACATAGGCAATTAGGTGCAATACCCTGGAACTGTGAATACATAGGCAATTAGGTGCAATACCCTGGAACTGTGAATACATAGGCAATTAGGTGCAATACCCTGAACTGTGAATACATAGGCAATTAGGTGCAATACCCTGAACTGTGGAATACATAGGCAATTAGGTGCAATACCCTGGAACTGTGAATACATAGGCAATTAGGTGCAATACCCTGGAACTGGGAATACATAGGCAATTAGGTGCAATACCCTGGAACTGTGAAAACATAGGCAATTAGGTGCAATACCCTGAACTGTGAATACATAGGCAATTAGGTGCAATACCCTGGAACTGTGAATACATAGGCAATTAGGTGCAATACCCTGAACTGTGAATACATAGGCAATTAGGTGCAATACCCTGGAACTGTGAATACATAGGCAATTAGGTGCAATACCCTGGAACTGTGAATACATAGGCAATTAGGTGCAATACCCTGAACTGTGAATACATAGGCAATTAGGTGCAATACCCTGAACTGTGAATACATAGGCAATTAGGTGCAATACCCTGGAACTGTGAATACATAGGCAATTAGGTGCAATACCCTGAACTGTGAATACATAGGCAATTAGGTGCAATACCCTGGAACTGTGAATACATAGGCAATTAGGTGCAATACCCTGAACTGTGAATACATAGGCAATTAGGTGCAATACCCTGGAACTGTGAATACATAGGCAATTAGGTGCAATACCCTGAACTGTGAATACATAGGCAATTAGGTGCAATAATTCCTGAACTGTGAATACATAGGCAATTAGGTGCAATACCGTGGAACTGTGAATACATAGGCAATTAGGTGCAATACCCTGGAACTGTGAATACATAGGCAATTAGGTGCAATACCCTGGAACTGTGAATACATAGGCAATTAGGTGCAATACCCTGAACTGTGAATACATAGGCAATTAGGTGCAATACCCTGGAACTGTGAATACATAGGCAATTAGGTGCAATACCCTGGAACTGTGAATACATAGGCAATTAGGTGCAATACCCTGGAACTGTGAATACATAGGCAATTAGGTGCAATACCCTGGAACTGTGAATACATAGGCAATAGGCAATACTGAACTGTGAATACATAGGCAATTAGGTGCAATACCCTGGAACTGTGAATACATAGGCAATTAGGCATATACCCTGAACTGTGAATACATAGGCAATTAGGTGCAACCCTGAACTGTGAATACATAGGAATACATAGGCAATTAGGTGCAATACCCTGAACTGTGAACTGGAATACATAGGCAATTAGGTGCAATACCCTGAACTGTGAATACATAGGCAATTAGGTGCAATACCCCTGGAACTGTGAATACATAGGCAATTAGGTGCACACCCTGGAACTGTGAATACATAGGCAAATAGGGTGCAATACCCTGAACCTGGAACTGTGAAATACATAGGCAATTAGGTGCAATACCCTGAACTGTGAATACATAGGCAATTAGGTGCAATACCCTGAACTGTGAATACATAGGCAATTAGGTGCAATACCCTGAACTGTGAATACATAGGCAATTAGGTGCAATACCCTGAACTGTGAATACATAGGCAATTAGGGTGGGAATACATAGGCAATTAGGTGCAATACCCTGGAACTGTGAATACATAGGCAATTAGGTGCAATACCCTGGGTGAATACATAGGTAATTAGGTGCAATACCCTGAAACTGTGAATACATAGGCAATTAGGTGCAATACCCTGGAACTGGGAATACATAGGCAATTAGGTGCAATACCCTGGAACTGGGAATACATAGGCAATTAGGTGCAATACCCTGGAACTGTGAATACATAGGCAATTAGGTGCAATACCCTGGAACTGTGAATACATAGGCAATTAGGTGCAATACCCTGGAACTGTGAATACATAGGCAATTAGGTGCAATACCCTGGAACTGTGGAATACATAGGCAATTAGGTGCAATACCCTGGAACTGTGAATACATAGGCAATTAGGTGCAATACCCTGGAACTGTGAATACATAGGCAATTAGGTGCAATACCGTGGAACTGTGAATACATAGGCAATTAGGTGCAATACCCTGGAACTGTGAATACATAGGCAATTAGGTGCAATACCCTGCAACTGGGAATACATAGGCTAGCCAAGCAAGGAAAAGTAATTCCTATGAGTGTAGTTGATGGAATGCTGCTTTTTTAAGTGTATCTTGGAAAAAGATAGCGCACCCTCCATTTTGCGTAGTATCTCAATTATCTTAGGTAAGGGAAAACTATGTTGCAATTAGGCAATTGATTGGCGACAGGTCTAGAACTACTCTTTGTTTTACTAAACGTTCCATCAGGTTTATATTGATCGACCTGTGAATACATAGTTAACTGGGGTTGCATCATAATTGAATACAATTAGACCCTGTTTTAACCAATCTTCGAATTGGTGCAACGTACTTTGTGAACTGTGAAACATAGGCAGTTATGTGAAATACCCTGGAACTTAGATAAGTCGGCAATTAGGTGCAATACCCTGGAACTGTGAATATTAGAGAAGTTAAATATACACCAGTCTGTTAATGCATAGGCCTGTTTTGTATAATTAAGTCCATAATTATATCGGTGAATACATAGGCATATCCTTTGCTTCACCTTCCGGAGGTTTAGGTATCTTTAACATATTATCATCTGACTGATCTTTATTCGGGAATACATTAGGCAGATTAGTGAGTGTTATACCTGGAACTGAGAAGATCAGTCATACCAATAGGTAAAACGTATTTCTGAGATATGTCAGTAACGATTAGGTGAGTCTTCACTTCTCTGTGATCTGACAGCATTATGTGCATAGTCAATGGCTTGTTCGCAAGTAGTAACTTTGCCATTTCCCAAGATTAAATCAGTTGTTTCGTTATGGACAGCCATATCTGAAGCGTAGAATACATAGGCAATTGAGATAGCAGAGACTTCAGCCCCTGGATCAAATAGTGCCATAACTTTTTCTACCATGGAACGAAAACTGTTTGGAAGATACGTTCATCTCCTTTGGAACTGTGAATTTACATAACATTTTCTCATAATCTTGCTCTAGTGCACACATAGGCACTGTAGTGTGCAACTTGGACGTCCGGTAAGTCATAGGCAATCCTCTTTGTGCCAACTGTTAGTACCCTTGCAAATAGCACACTCTTTCATATAGTGTCCAAAATCTGGCTTGCCTGGTGCACACATAGGCAGGGTCGTGTCTACCATTCCACTTGCCATTACGTTTTGTGAGGTTGTAACCACACTTCTTGCAAGGCGCTCTCACCTTCTTTGCACCTTTCGGTTCTGTGAAATAGAGCCAATTAGGTCTTCAGTAGTAGTGCGAGGTTTCTTAGTACTACGTGCAGTATTAGAACTACTGCGTTTCGCTTAGTGGGCTGGGTGTAGCTCGTGGTACTAAGTACTCTAGTAGAGGAATTGGTATGCTTGTGAGCTATCTTCTTCACAAAGACAGACCAAGGCATAGATCTGCAAATCACCATAGGCGATGATGTCATCATTGACTTTCTTAAAGAGGTTAGCTCCCAGAGTGCCATCATCTGACAAATAAATAAATAGGCCAGTATAGGTAATGACCACCCATCCGAGTATTCATATGCAATCATATGAGCTAGAGCACCTGAATAGTGGTATCGTTCGCAAAAGAACTTGCGAGACTCTAAAAGTTCACGGCCACGTGCATCTTCCTGGAACTTAAGAATACATCACGCAACTGGTGCCAGGGTAGTAGGGCTTTCCAGTTGGGCTCATAGGCTTCAATTAGTTCGCCATTCACCTGACTCACAGAAATGAATAATAGGCATTCATCATCTGCTTATCCTTAAGGCTGGCAGACTCCTTAAGTTGGTCGAAGGCCTTCAGTGTCTCCATTGTACTCTCATTAGTAGAGAAATCGACCTCAGCCTGCGCGTTACCTAGCTGCAATTATAAAGCTTGGTTCTAAGTGTTCACGAAGCTCATGCTCAGTGCTACGGGCTACTAGTGCCAAGATGGTGTCTATTTCCTTTCTCTGTTATCGATTAGATAGCAATGTTATCCGCTTTCCTATCGTCAAGGTCAGAGTCATTCAATAGACGGTCCTCAAGGACTTGCATACCAGAGCGTAATGGCCTGAGACGAGTATGTCTGGTTCTCACTTCCTCATCCTCAGGATTAGAGCGGGAACTCTCTAACGAGGTACTGGTGTAGCGATTGCCAAAATCTTGATTACCAGGGCTAGTTGGCAAATGAGGGTCGATATTACGAGGATGGTAAGCCTCATCGAGTTCCATACGATCATATCCTCTGACTGGGTTAGGTTTATCAAGAGGATGGTCAATGGTAGCATTAGAGCTATAGAGATTAATTAAATTTTAAAATATTTTCTCTCTCGCCAGTGGTAACTGGCTTAGTGGTAAACATACTGGCTGGTAAACCAGTAGGTCTCGGGTTGCGAAACCCGGCCCGAATTTTTCTTCTTCTTCGGTATAGTGCAATATCAGCCAAGTGGGACACGATAGAGGGGTCCACAACTGCAATGCCGCTAGCTCCTTCAAGAGCGTTTCAGTGCGGTTCAATTGGCGTCGAGATTGAGAGGATCCAACCACTCGTTGTCGAGTTATGGCGTCCTCAGCTTCGGCCCCAAGATTTGAGCTGAATGGAATGGCTTCTCCATCGATGGCGAAACCAAAATTTTCGGACAGGTCCAATACTTCCTTTTCACCCGGATTTGTGCTGGAGTGTCCTTTAGATGTGGAGTTATAATGTCCCCGACATTCGTATCCACGAATTTTCCAGCCTTTCGACGTTTATCCCCAATATTTGACGACACGTAGTCAGGGGGCAAGCTGGGGTCCTGAGCTTCACTCCTAGGTGATACACGGACGCTGGCGAGCCTTTCCGCGGTAGTAGATACCTCTTCTTTCAAGGCTTTATGATCCGACGAGTCATCCTCAGAATAATCCTCTCTACCAACCTCAGAATTGGCTTCCCCAACAGTTTCCTCGGCAGGCTCAACTCCAGACAGGCTAGGTGTTTCCACAGGGACCTCAGGAGCCTCGGCAGGCTTAGCAGGCTTAGAGCTGCGGCTCCCTTGCCTTTAGAAGTACCCTTAGCCATAGTATTTGCTGGCTAGTAAATCGATGTTAGACAGTCTAGAAGCAGTACACTACTGTAACTACTAAATAACTGAAAAAAATATGTAAACTTCGATGGAAATTACTAGGTTTCAAACTATATTAAATTAAAATACAATTTAGTCAGTTAGGATTTAGCAGTGGTAGCTTGTGTAAGAATGATCGGGACCCTCTTGTTAAGAATAAATATCAATCGATCACACCCTGGCGTACCTCTACATGTTCTTTTATTGAATAATTTTCACTAGAAGTACTAAGTGTTCATGACCACTTGCCTAATTTGTAACTGGACATAATAACGTAATTCACGTGTAATACATTAGCTGATATAAATAAAGTTCCATCTGAAGAAAAGTTAAAAAAAAACTGGGAATACTTATTGGATTTTGGAGATTGGCGGGAGGACCAAAATCTATAGGCAGTAGTTCGGAGATTATAAAATTTAGTTTATACATATCCTACATCTACTAATGTCTCAAATAGGTCCAAGTAGATGAGTCATACCGAATACTCAGGCTATTGGAGCCATCAAAGTGAATTTAGAAACACTTAGGAAATATTAAAAAGGCAATTAGAGCTTGTACTAAATTATTTAATACACAGGCAAAACCCAATGTGCATCATCTGGAACTGATCTGATATTTTAGACTGACCGGAGGCCGTATACCTACAGATCTGTGAATACATAGGCAATTAGGTGCAATACCCTGGAACTGGGAATACATAGGCAATTAGGTGCAATACCCTGGAACTGGGAATACATTGGCCATTAGGTGCAATACCCTGGAACTGTGAATACATAGGCAATTGGGTGCAATACCCTGAACTGTGAATGCATAGGCAATTAGGTGCAATACCCTGGAACTGTGAATGCATAGGCAATTAGGCACTCTCTCTACTAGAGGCAACATTTAAAAAAAACAAATTCGTATGAACAAGTTTGTTGGTGTATATTATTTCATTTATTTAAAAAAATTGCCCTCTTGTATAATTAGTACAAGTGAAATCAAGTTTTTTGAAACTCATTCCAGCTTTAAAAAAACTTTGTTTGTAGTTCTAATCCCAGTCAGACTTCGAGTCTTCAAACCCAGGTCCCAGGAATGTCTGAAGTCGAAGGAGCACATACGAGTCATGAATACATGATGTGATATATTTTATGTAGGAGCCAATGGTTTTGTCCACACTGACCACTAATAATAATCACTAATGACTAATCAACTACATAGTCACATTGACTTCAAATAAAAATGGGAACAGACCCGTAAATCACTCTCAAGAGCGCATAAAGCGATCACTAGGTATTTTTTTTTTTAAAATGTTATAAAAAACAATTCGAGTTGTAGGAAGGGCGAAGGCCGGAAGCGACGCAAGCGAGCAGTAGTTGAGGATTTGAGAAAGTCAAGTTGAGGCTTTGATGACACTTTTGAGGAGGAAAGGTATATAGTGTCTCTCACTGGAGTGGACACTACAGTATTTGATAATAAATTAAATAGAACCCTGTGCAGGTAAATCCTTCGGCAGTGCTGGCTGCGATATTTTATGTTGCCTCATTGTTTTATTTTGTAATTTTTGAAAAAAAGCAAAAATTATAAAATTAAATCAATCAAAAGTGATTTGTAAACATAAATGTATATTGATTGAATAAAATTCATATTGGAGTAATTGTTTTGGGAAAACAGTCAAAACAGAAATAGTAATGAGCAAACAACTAAACATACAAAGTCATATGTACGAATGACAAATTATTTACAAAACAAAACTGATAGAAAACAAAGCAACAAGTTATATTACATATTTGTTTTTACTCTTGGCGAGTACACGATAAAGAAATGATAAAATAAGAAGAGTAAAAAGACTGTCAGTGAAATATGATCAAGTAAAACTGTACATACTTTTTTGTTTTAAAAAACTACACACAAATCTAAATATTTAA